>JAUIMM010000039.1:18630000-18897500 GCA_031769625.1 Taudactylus pleione
TGTGCATTAGTGGTATTTCTGTGGGTGAGGTAATGAGGTATACAGTAGGATCAGGGAGTGATGGTAGTTGTTGAGATACATAATCACCTAGTCATAGTGTGTGAGGAATATTTTAGTACCCTCTCTCCTCTCCGTGACTCTCTCTGCCTCTCTTCCTCCACTCTCTACTGCCTCCTTCTCATCTCTCTGCCTCTCTCCTCTCTCTGCATCCCTCTCTCTGGCCCTCTTGCTCTCTCTCTTCTTAAATGCCTTGTGTCTGTCTATTGTCTCTCCCCTTTGTTGTTGGCCCCCTTTGTCTTCTTTCTCTCTCCCAGAGCCCTGGGCTTGCTTCCAGCGAGACAAAAATAGGGAATGGCTCGTGGGTATGGCATTTCCCATGAGACCACGCCCCCTTGGCTCCATGGGGCGGCAAAATATATATCCGTTTACCAAGCAAATTGGGCTCAGTCCTCCACAGAAGGGGGGGTGTGCGGGCGGAATGGCGGTGGCAGTTTTTTGGTCCAGTCCGTCGGACAAAATACAGCGGCAGGACATCATCTGGCCCGCCGGGTACGCCCGGCATTCTGAGAGGAGCACAGTGTGACTGATGGACTGGTAAGAAGAGTTCGTGGAGCTGTGCACCTTAGTCCTTATATTTTATTTTATTTATTTTTTTAGATGGAGGTGGGTGTCACTGTGCGTTACAGCACCGGGTGACCTCAACCCTAGTGACGCCTCTGGTTCTCACTTATAACTTGGTTAACTATACCAATTGGGAGTAAATGACAGTGCAGGCAGGTGTGTGCTCATGCCATTTGGAATGGGGTATATCAGGAGCAGACTGACTTACAGAACAGAAATAGTACAGTATATCTTCCAAAATTACTTGTTTCAGAAATGACTGCAGAGCAGAGGGGTTGATTCAGCTGCAGATAGATATGCTATTGCAGCTGCTGCGCATGCCTCCTTCATGTATTACTAATCCGAGCTATGTCCAAGGACACAGCATCGGATCATATGCAATCCCTTTGGCCGGCTGAGTGACCATGGGGCCATGCAACCCGGTCGTGGCAGATGATTAAAACAGGCCAAGAAAATACCGTCAGCTGACCGAGATCCTGGCCTCTTCTCACCTTCCCCCATCGGTTGCAACACGCCTCAATTTTGGGAAACGGAGGCCTTAGCCACTAACTACCTACCCATAAATAGCGGCAGACTGTCAATCACTGACAGTCTGCTGCCGGACTGCGTGTGGGATTGCAGACCCATACTGCACATGCACAGTATGGGTCAGGTGCATGAGTAGATTCCCGATTATCAGGAATCTGCGTGATCCCTGTCACTGCATCCACAGATAAATCACCACCCTGAAATCACTCTGCAGACCAACATTGAAGACCATGTATAGCATGGCAGCCATCAGGATGGGAATGCCAGGACTGGAGTCCCATTCCCGGACAGAAGTGTGGCTGCAATCAATCTCCACTGCTGTTTGTAATCTCCATATACTAAGCTTTGCCAGGATCAAAGATTGTGGATTGATTAGGTTGTCTGCCACAATCTGAATGTATTGAGTGCTGAGCTGCTCATAAGCCTGCCATGCACTCTGCTGGGGCTGCTGCTGTAAGATGAGACAGTGAGTGAAATGCTAATAGTGCACACTGTAAATGTCAAAGTTTATCATGCAAACACAGAGGCCCTGATTCAGAGCCGGACGCTCTGACAGAGCGCTCGCTCTGAATCAGGGCCGTCCCTCCTTCATTTTGGAGCGGCCTCCCGGCCGCTCGCATAGCTGTGGGTGACCACCCACAGCTATAGCGAGCGGCCAAAATGATTGTCGCGATGGTCAAGACCATCGCGATCATCGGGCTTGCGACGAGACCCTGTGGTAGGGTCCCGCTGCCGCAAGCCCTGGAGTGCTTTTGGCTCTATCAGAGCCAAAAGCACTCCCACTGACATCACTAGTGATGTCAGTGGGGCCGGCCCCAGACGGTAGGCGTTCCCATAGGAATGCTTCCATCTGGGCAGCCACGCCCCCGGCACGCCCACCAAAGGGGGCGTGCTGTCAATCACAATCGACAGCACGCCCCCTTTGGTGCGAGACCTATAACGACGGCTTGGCCGTCGTTATTCGGGACTCGCACATGTGCACGACGGAGCAGCCTCCGTCGTGCGCATGCGCACTAGGGCAACATCGATCCGCTTGCGAGCGCTCAGCGTTCGCGAGTGGGTCTGAATCAGGCCCAGAGTGCGTATTTCATGTTTGCGGCTGTTGAAAAACGTGATATAACACATCACTTTGGAAGAGATGAGTGTGTAACAGTATGTTTATGAAGCCAGCCCCTCAGCCCCAGAACCTGTGTAATTTCAGAGTGCCCCAGTTTTATGGTATTGTGTGGCCATGATGAAGTTCAAATCTAGGCAAAACCTAATCCTGGTCAAACTACACAACCTTGCTAAATTTGGTAGAGCTACTGTAGGTACAAAACTCTGGCCATGAACAAAGGACAAAAAGACGGACAGACACATACACTTTCTCCTTTATTATATATATTTCTTGTATGTTCATCACCATTAATGATGGTTTTCACTGATTTAGAAACTGTAACAGCGGCACTGGGCAAAAGGTATTACCCTATTTTTATATTGTCTGATCATATGCAGTAGGGTCCCTTGATAGGGGCTGCAAGCTTAAATGTTTTGCTCAAAATATGACCTAAACCTCCATTTTATTACAGTAAGTGCAGAATCTCTATGTTTTTTATATTGAGACAATATGATCACAGGTTGGTTCGCAGGGCTGCGTTCACACGCACCCGCTCGCTGCGAAAATTTGCTAATGAATGCAATCGCACGGCAACCACAGCACTATACCAAGACGCAGAGTCATAACTAGACTTTTTGGTACCATGGGGAAGGGCCAGGGAAGAGATAGTAGAGGCCAGGAGATGCTGGGGATGAAATAAAAGGAAGCTACAAGCAAGAATGATAATAAACAGAAATTTGACAGGCCCAAACAGCGCCCCCTGACCTGTGGTGCCCTGTGCGATGGCACTGGCCGCATTACCCTAGCTATGGCCCTGCCAAGACATCCAACACTGTATAAAACCGCTCACTTTCCATGGCATGCATTCGGATGCATGTCCTGCTACTAAACTTCCGGTTGCCAACTAGATCTCTGGCTACGTATACAATTGTAGGGACTTTATGCACACCCCTGTAATGGCGTTCAAACGCACAGGCATGCCTGCGTTCACCCGACCACCCCCCCTCTCCAACCCCAAACGGTCACTTCCAGTCAATCACTGTGTAATGGGACTGCGTGCTTACTGTGATCGATTCCCGATCACAGCGGTCAGTTCTCGCACGCGCACTGCCATGCATATGTATGCGCAGAATGTAAACATCGGCCGGCTGTGTGAGAAGCAGCCTTGCGAACCAACCTGAATGAGGCCCACACACCACATGCACCCCGGATTTTGGTGAGTGCGTGTATTAATGTATTTTGTTTATTTGATTAATTGTTTTAATTAACATTTTCGTGACCATGTCTTCTCCCTTTCTCTCCAGTGTTAGCTCATTTAGTCCAAACTTGTGTCAGCTGCTTTCCTAGAAGTTTTATGGCTCATATGTTTGGTGATTGCTTCACCTTTAAAAGCCAGTGTGCAGGTGAGCTTTAAACTAGAAGGCATATTTAAAGTTTGATTCTGATAATGGTAGGTTTATGATTCTGAGTAATAGAATAGGTATTTGCAGAAAAGTGGGGTCAGTTGACGGAATCTGCAAGCTTAAATGTTTTTATCAAAATATGAACTTAAACCCCATGCTTTATTATGGTGAGTGTGTGCACCCCGGATTTTGGTGAGTGCGGTGGATTCTCTCTCTCTCTCCCTCTCTCTCCCTACCTCTCTCCCTCCCTCTGTCCCTCTCTCTCCTTCTCTCTCCCTCCCTCTCTCTCCCTCTCTCCCTCCCTCTCTCCCTCCCTCTCTCTCTCTCTCTCTCTCTCTCTCTCTCTCTCTCCCTCTCTCTCCCTCTCCCTCCCTCTCTCTCCTCTCTCTCCCTCTCTCCCTTTCTCGTTTACACATCCATGGCATAGTACCTGAAGAATCAGCACATGCAAGGTTTAGGTAAATAAAATACTACTGAAATCCCGGCTGTCGGGATGCCGCTCTGCAGAATACTGACAGTGGCATCACGACAGCCAGAATCCCGACACCCATAGGAACGTCTGGTAAGTATTTTCCCTATCCCTACCCTAACCCATGACCTAAACCTATCCCCCCCCTTCCTAGTGTCTAAATCTAACCTCCTCCTCCCTGCACCTTAAACCTAACACCCCCTCCCCGGTGCCTAAACCTAACCTACACCCCAAGTGCCTAAACCTAACCTCCCCCTCCACGCACCCTAATCCTAACCCTCCCCCTAAAGCCTAACCCTAACCCCGCTACCTCCCCCTAACGCTAACCTCCCCCTAACACCTCAATACTTATCTTCGACGGTCGGGATACTGGTGCCGTAATCACAACCTGTCGGGATTTCAATGCCGGTAATTAGACCGTCAGCATCCCGCACGCCGGGATGCCGACTACATCCCGTCTAAAGCTAGGTATACACTGACAGATATATTGGCCGATCAGTTGATCGGCAAATATATCTGCTGCCCATCGGCCAGTGTGTTAGTGATATATCTGTGAACGACGTCATTCACAGACATATTGCATTGGCTGTGCTGCACAGCCGATGGACAGATATATCTGCAGACATATCTGTCTATCGGCAAGTGTGTATGGGCGGTCTACAGACTGCCCATACACATGCAGCGGCAGCTGAGGGGAGGGGGGCGGACCCGTCCCCGACCACCGGCCAGCGGGACCTATGGCTGCCTGGAAGATGATGGTTATTTAGTATATACTGTATGAATGACCATCAACTACAGATATATGTGCAAATCACTCGATCTGCAGATATATCTGCTAGGTGTGTAGTGTACCCACCTTACGTTTATGACTTATCTACTTCAATAATATTATTAAAGACAATATTTTTTTTTTACCAAAACCTCACTAGTTTGGGGTGGAGAATCTAAAGATTGTTTTCAGTGTTTCATCTTTATTACTCATTCTTATTTTCACTTATGTAATTAGTCTCATAAACATGCAGAAGGAATTATATAATTCAGAAATATTTTTTTATAATAGGCTAATTAGATGCAGTAACAGAAGTACAGAATAGTAAATATCATCTTGGCATGAGCTGCTGCACCCTGCAGGCTAATTCCCATCATTTTAACAGTTTGTCCTCATTTTACCTACCATGTGAGATATTTGAAGAACCCATGCAGCTCCCTGCTGGCAGCATTTTCCATGATTTGGAGAATCTGATTATAGAATTTAACCTCCTCATAATTGTATTACAGAATAAGACACAACTTTCTCACCAACTGTAAATATTTAATGGCTATGCAATAATCTTACTTCATATATCATTTTAAAATAAAATCATATAACTGCCTCTTCTTTTTTAGACAATTTGCAATTATTAAAGGAAAATACCGTTAACTAAGGGTCTGATTCTGAGTCGCAAGAATTAGTGACTGCACGCACATCCAATAGCACATTCAATGGCACATCAGTATGGTTATATGAAATAGCATCTGCCAAATCATCTACGCGCATTAATGCAGATGCCCAGCCAGGAACGCCCGCCTGCAAACATACATATATCGGCGCAAGCACACGTCAACCTATTGAGTGATCAGTCGCCAGTCTCATAGCACTAAAAATATGCAGGTCTCTCCTAACCTGTTGATCAATTTTCACTAGAATGATTCAATTATCCACTTAATCAAACCAATGACATTACCTAATAGGTTGAGTAGGCATATCATTACCTTCAAAAAATGTTACTCTATGGGGCATATTCAATTAGGTGCGAGAATAGCAAAAATTCCGCACCTGCTGGGTTTTTTCCCGCAGTTGCAGGATTTTTGCTATTCAAATGGTGCAGGGTTTTCATTTTTGAGTGGCGGGAGTTTTTTTTTCACGATCAATTTTTCCTAAAATCCATATTTTCAGGAAATATGGTTGGGAATTGCTCTGGGCTCCCTGCTGCACCCCCCAATTACTTATTAAGAAATTGGAAGCTTGCAATTAGCTTAATTAGTCAGTAATTACTCACCTTCCAAAGCGCTGTCTTCTTCATCCAGGCTGTCGAGACCCTGTCTTCTGCAGCAGCGTGTGTGGTATGCGTGAGTGTGTGTAAGTATGTGTGAGCTTCCCCCAGATGCAGCAGCAAGGAACTACATCTCCCAGCAGTCCCCTCGCCTCCCAGCAGCCCCCTCCCCAGTGCAAAGATGGAAGGAAGATGACCGGGAGCTGCGAAGACCACTGGCCGGTAAGTATATAGATTTCTTTCTTGTACCACAGAGTTTTCTAAGCAGAAAACCCTGCATGCATTTTGTAAAAATTGGATAGCGTTGTTATCGGGAGCCAGGGGCTGTCTTGCAACTTTCAGGCTGGGGGCAAATACACACAAGTGGCCCCGGCTGTTCTAAAAACGAAAACTGTAATAAAAAAAAATATATGTGTGTGTGTAAATTAGGGGTGTGCACCGGCCACTTTTCGTGTTTTGTGTTTTGGTTTTGGATCTGGATCTTTCTTCGTGTTTTGGATCTGGATTGGTTTTGCCAAAACCACCCTTCCGTGTTTTGGGTTCTGGGTTTTGTGTTTTGGATCTGTATTTTTTTGAAAAAAAGCATAAAAACAGCTAAAATCACAGAATTTGTAGGTTTTTCTGCTCCTATGCTATTATTAACCTCAATAACCTTAATTTCCACTCATTTCCAGTCTATTCTGAATACCTCACACCTCACAATAGTGTTTTTATGTCCAAAAGGTTGCACCGAGGTAGCTGGATGACTATGCTAAGCGACACGAGTGGGCGGCACAAACACGTGACCCATCTAGGCGTGAAACTGCAGTGGCAGACAGGATGGCATTGAAAAACTAGGCCCCAAACTGTACATAATGCAAAGAAAAAAAAGAGGTGCAAGATGGAATTGTCCTTGGGCCCTCCCACCCACCCTTATGTTGTATAAACAGGACATGCACACTTTAACAAACCAATCATTTCAGCGCCAGGGTCTGCCACACAACTGTGGCTGAAATGATTGGTTCGTTTGGGCCCCCACAAAACAAGCTGGCAATTAATCTGTCCCTGCACAAACTGGCTCTACGGAGGCAAGAAGTCGTCCTCATCCTCCTCATCCACAGATTCCTCACCCTCTTCAGTGTTATGTACATCCTCATCCTCACAGAGTATTAATTCGTCCCTGCTGGAACCACAGGTCCCTCTGTACGTTCTGGAGGCTGGTCTCCCTGGAAGAGTTGATCATTCATTTTATGAACATCATCTTCTCCACATTTTGTGGAAGCAACCTCCTACGCCTTTCGCTAACAAGGTTCCCGGCTGCACTAAACACTCTTTCGGAGTACACACTGGAGGGGGGGCAACTCAGGTAAAATAGAGCCAGTTTGTACAGGGACCTCCAAATTGCTTCTTTTTCCTGCCAGTACAGGTACGGACTGTCTGACATGCCTACTTGGATGCTGTCACCGATGTAATCCTTTAACAGACAGACGCACGCTTGTCGCTGCTGCTTTGAGGATTCAAGTGCGGCTACAGCCCACACAATTCACAAAGACAGAAAAAAAAAAAGAATATTTTTATTGTTTGTGGAGCACACTTTGAGGGTTACACCACCCTCTAACAGACAGACGCACGCTTGTCGCTGCTGCTTTGAGGATGCAAGTGCGGCTACAGCCCACACAATTCACAAAGACAGAAAAAAGAAGAAGAATATTTTTATTCTTTGTGTAGCACACTTTGAGGGTGTCACCACCCTTTAACAGACAGACGCACGCTTGTCGCTGCTGCTTTAAGGATGCAGGTGCGGCTACAGCCCACACATTTCACAAAGACCGAAAAAAAAAGAACAATATTTTAATTGTTTGTGTAGCACACTTTGAGGGTGTCACCACCCTTTAACAGACAGACGCACGCTTGTCGCTGCTGCTTTAAGGATGCAGGTGCGGCTACAGCCCACACAATTCACAAAGACAGAAAAAAGAAGAATATTTTTATTGTTTGTGTAGCACACTTTGAGGGTGTCACCACCCTTTAACAGACAGACGCACGCTTGTCGCTGCTGCTTTGAGGATGCAAGTGCGGCTACATCGCACACAAGTCACAAACACATTAAAAAAAAAATTTTGATTTTTTTTTTGGAGCACTTTGAGAGTTACAACACCCTTTAACAGACAGACGCACGCTTGTCGCTGCTGCTTTGAGGATGCAAGTGCGGCTACAGCCCACACAATTCACAAAGACAGAAAAAAAAAGAACAATATTTTAATTGTTTGTGTAGCACACTTTGAGGGTGTCACCACCCTTTAACAGACAGACGCACGCTTGTCGCTGCTGCTTTAAGGATGCAGGTGCGGCTACAGCCCACACATTTCACAAAGACAGAAAAAAAAAGAACAATATTTTAATTGTTTGTGTAGCACACTTTGAGGGTGTCACCACCCTTTAACAGACAGACGCACGCTTGTCGCTGCTGCTTTGAGGATGCAGGTGGAATCTAGACGGGATTTGGAACCGAGGACACACTACCTCCATCAATTGTCTAAATCCCACTGCACTAATGTCGGATACCGGACGCACGTCTAACACCAACATAGCAGTCAAGGCCTCAGTTATACGTTTTGCTTCAGGATGACTGCTGTCGTACTTCATCCTCATCGCTAGGGACTGTTGGAGGGTCAATTGTTTAGTAAAAGTAGTGATGTTCCTACTTCCTCTCTGGGATGATGAACAACTCCCAGCAGCAGCAACAGCACTAGTAGGAAGTGGTTCTTGATCTTTCCCTATTTTATTTTTATCAGAGAAAGTTTGGTCCTCCATTTATGTTATATTGATATATATACGTGCGGCTAAAGCGCACACAAACACAGAAAATATTTTTTTATTTTTGCTGGAGAGTAGTGCACTTTGTGGGTTACACCACCCTTTAAGAAATGAGCCAGCCGGCTCTTTACTTATGGGACACAGGCGCACGCTTGGCGCTGCTCCTTTGTTGATGCACGTGCAGCCACAGTGCACACAAGTCACAAACACAGAAAATATATATTTTTTGGGTTTG
Organism: Taudactylus pleione; assembly: GCA_031769625.1. Classification (NCBI taxonomy): domain Eukaryota; kingdom Metazoa; phylum Chordata; class Amphibia; order Anura; family Myobatrachidae; genus Taudactylus; species Taudactylus pleione. The sequence goes on from JAUIMM010000039.1 coordinate 18,639,182, forward strand.
GAGTGTACTTTGGGGGTTACAGAACCCTTTAACGGTCAAGCCAGCCGGCCCTTTACTTATGACACAGGCGCACGCTTGGCACTACTTTGTTGATGCACGTGCGGCTACTGCGCACACAATTCACAAACACAGAAAATAATTTTTTTTTTGGTTTGGACTGGAGTGTACTTTCGGGGGTTACAGCACCCTTTAACGGTCAAGCCAGCCGGCCCTTTACTTATGACACAGGCGCACACTTGGCACTACTTTGTTGATGCACGTGCGGCTACTGCGCACACAATTCACAAACACAGAAAATAATTTTTTTTCGGTTTGGACTGGAGTGTACTTTGGGGGTTACAGCACCCTTTAACGGTCAAGCCAGCCGGCCCTTTACTTATGACACAGGCGCACGCTTGGCACTACTTTGTTGATGCACGTGCGGCTACTACGCACACAATTCACAAACACAGAAAATAATTTTTTTTTTGGTTTGGACTGGAGTGTACTTTCGGGGGTTACAGCACCCTTAACGGTCAAGCCAGCCGGCCCTTTACTTATGACACAGGCGCACGCTTGGCACTACTTTGTTGATGCACGTGCGGCTACTGCGCACACAATTCACAAACACAGAAAATAATTTTTTTTTTGGTTTGGACTGGAGTGTACTTTCGGGGGTTACAGCACCCTTAACGGTCAAGCCAGCCGGCCCTTTACTTATGACACAGGCGCACGCTTGGCACTACTTTGTTGATGCACGTGCGGCTACTGCGCACACAATTCACAAACACAGAAAATAATTTTTTTTTGGTTTGGACTGGAGTGTACTTTCGGGGGTTACAGCACCCTTTAACGGTCAAGCCAGCTGGCCCTTTACTTATGACACAGGCGCACGCTTGGCACTACTTTGTTGATGCACGTGCGGCTACTGCGCACACAATTCACAAACACAGAAAATATATTATATTTTTAGCACTTGGGGGGAGCACCCCTGATGGACAGAGCACCCCCTGGACAACACTACAGCACTTCTTTAGGACTGGGACACTGCACAGGACTTTGGAGTGGACACAGCCCCTATGGAGAACTGACTGCACAACACAGTCCAGCCAGCCCCTATGGACTTTGAAGTAGTGGACACAGCCCCTATTAACAACAGCAGCACAGCACAACACAGCCAGCCCCTATGGACTTTGAAGTAGTGGACAACAGCAGCACTACACTACACTACACTACACAGCCCTAACTCCCACCCTCCCTCTTCACTGTCCACAGCCGAGTGAGAAAATGGCGCCGACGTGGGTACCTTATATAGGATCCAAAACCCGCGAGACTCGGAAGGCGGGAAGATGACGTTTTGCCTCGATTTCAGAATCCGAGTCAGGCGGGAAAAGTCGAGCCTGACTCGGATCGGACTCGGATCGGGGGGGCTCGGGGGGGTTCGGATTTCAGAAATCCGAACCCGCTCACCCCTAGTGTAAATATGTAATAAATATAGTTTTGTAGTAAACCACCCCCATAAAATCTGCAACCCACCTCTCTAATTCAAAGCAAGCTCCAGTTCTGAAACCATCCTTGTTCTCCCTCCTCCTTGTTAAATAAAAAAGAAAAATTAGACCTCAGACCTTCTGTGTCCCTCTTTGTTTGTCCTTGCAGACTCCTGCACTCTGATTGGTGGATACTCCAGCCATCCACCAATCAGTGTGTGGAGACATCCCATCACTGTGATTGGTGGATGGCCAGAGCCTTCCATCAATCAGCAGCTTAGCAGCATGGCCGGGAGGAAACTACATGTACTGTACATACTGTACATGACTGCTGCGACTGAGAGACTTGTAGACTGGGGATGTGTAACACAAACGGAGAGGCAGGGGGGGAAAATCCTCTGCCTGTCTCCCAGCCGCCAGGCATGTATGCAGTGTACGGCTGCAGGAAGGGCCGGTTCTAGACCAAGTGGAGGCCAGTGCGAAAAATTCCCCCATCAGAATTAAATTATCAATGGTTCTGATGTTTCACTATTTGATTCCAATCCCTACTCATGCTGTAACTGTATCCCTTATATTAATTACCTTCTCATAACTGTCTGTGCCCCTTATATTCTCTTCCTCATAACTGTGCCCAAATATAAAAAAGGCTATATATTTGGCTAATGAATTAGTATGCTCCTCTTCATCACTTCCCCCACTCTCCCTTTTTTCTTACCTTATAATATCTTCTTTTGTCTTCACTCTTCCAGTCGTCCTTGTTTTTTTTACAGCACATGGCTCCTCACACAGGCTGCAGGTCTTGTCTCTGGCCTGGCTTGCCTCCATTGAAAGGGGGTATGGGAGGGCTGGCAAATTGCTTGGGGGGCATACAAAAGAAAGAGGTCCAGGCTATTCTATTAATGCATCAGCAACAGCAATATGCATCTTGAAAAAAACTGTTTGGGTGTGGTTTGTCTAAAGTGGCATGCTTTATATAGCCAATATATTAAAAATATAACACAGCTATAATCAACTTACAACATCTATGGAGAGCACATCACAAAGTACTGAGAGTGGAAATGCCACACTAAAGAGTATCCTTGTGACAAATACAGAGCCCTTTATTGTAACACCACACAATACAGATATTATGCTTCGCCGCCACATCATGTCCTCCCCAGCCACATCTCATAATGCCCTCTGCAGCCACATCACCCACATCATGGCTTCCCCAGCCACATCACCCACCTGCAGCCACATCATGTCCTCCCAAGCCACATCTCATAATGCCCCCTGCAGCCACATCACCCACCCTCAACCACATCATGTCCTCTGCAGCCACATCTCATTATGCCCCCCTGCAGCCACATCAGCTACCTTCAGCCACATCATGTCCTCTCCAACCACATCATGTCCTCCCCAGCCACATCACCAACCTGCAGCCACATCATGTCCTCCCCAGCCACATCTCATAATACCCCCTGCAACTACATCAGCTACCTGCATCCACATCCTGTCCTCCCCAGTCACATCATGTCCTCCCAGCCATATCACCCACCTGCAGCAACATCATGTTCTCCCCAGCCACGTCACCTACCTGCAGCCACATCATGTCCTTCCCAGCCACATCACCCACCTGCAGCCACATCATGTCCTCCCCAGCCATATCACCTACCTGCAGCCACATCATGTCTTTCCCCAGCCACATCTCATAATGCCCTCTACAGCCACATCACCCCCCTGCAGCCACATCAAGTCCTCCCTGTCCACTAGTCATACCATGCCACCCCCGGTCAGCACCATCATGATCTCCCCAGCCACAGAAGTGTCCCAAAAACATTTCCACAAGTGTGTAAATAATTAAATGAATATAATGTGCTAAGATATTTTATTATCATGACAAATAAACATAATAAACATTTTGTTAAGAAGACACACCTACTTCATCCTGCGGTTGCTGGACTGTAATAATTATGGATGTGCACCAACCCCCATGTTTTGGTTTTGGATCTGTATCTCCTTTGTGTTTTGCATCTGGATTTGGTTTTGGCAAAACTGCCCTTGTGTGTTTTGGTTTTGGATCTGTATTTTATCTAAAAAATCATAACAACAGCTAAAATCACATAATTTGAGCCTATTTTTGTTCCTACAGTATTATTAACCACAATAACATTAATTTCCACCTCACAGCTCACAATATTGTTTTCATCCAGTTTAGGCCCATAATTTGCACCAAGCTAGCTGGCTGGCTAAGCTAAGTGGCAGCAGTGGGTGACCTAAACACGTGGAAGTTCAACTTCCAACATGGCACATTAGGAAACATATGTTTTAATTTATCAAGAGGCCTGAGGGAGATGGAGTATGTATGTAGTTGAAGGCAGGGAAAGGAAGGGTTGATTCATAGTAAATTTACTTAAAGTTTTGGATTCCCAAGCAAATTTATAAGGGAGGGAGATGGGGAGTCAGTTTCAAAGAATATTTGACTCGTTCACATCAGTCCTTGCCCCAGTTGAGCTCTTGTGGTGGTCCAGCATTTTTTTTTTAAATGAAAGGGGCATGCAGGAGATGCTGTCTGTGGCAGCACACACATTTTTAAAGTCTGGTACTAAACATCTCTAATCATTGTACTTCTGGGATTATGGATGAGAAGGCTGGGAGGGAAGGAGAGAGAACATCTCCAGATACCAGCACAAAATAACCTTTCCATTTGGTCTTTGAGTTGTATCTGACCAAACATGGCTGTTATGAACAAGGTAAACCAAGCCCACCAGGTTGGTATCTACAAATCAAGGTTGAAAAATGGCATGAGTATTTTGAAAGTATACCTATTTGTGATATTAGTTGAAATAAATACAGTAGTGAAACTATAAAAAAAAGTAAGGATTAGAGCAGTGGCACAAAAGCACGGCAGTTTAAAAAAATATAGGCCATCTATTAAACTTTTGCATCACAGCAGTGGCAGACAGGATGGCAGTTTCATAAACTATAAAATTGCAATGCCCCAAACAAGAAAATAGGTGCAAGATTGAAATGTCCGTGGGCCCTTCCACCTACCCTTATGTTGTACATGGGTCATGCACAGTTTACCAAACCAATCACTTCAGTGACAGGAACTGCCAATTGTGGCTGAAGCGATTGGATTGTTTGGGCCCCCACAAAACAAGCTAACAACAGGCAGCTGACATTGCTGGTAATGATTTCTCCATGCACAAACTGGCTTTACAGAGGCAAGATGTTTCCGCCATCATCATTTGATTCCTCCCCCTCATCAGTGTGTACATCCTCTTCACACAATATTAATTCGTCCCTGCTGGAATCCACCATTACAGCCTCAGGGGCCTCTGTAATTTTTGTATATAATTGGCAGTAAAGATCTTCCTCATGAAATTTGTAGTTCATTTTGATGAACATCATCTTTTCCACATTTTGAGGAAGTAGCCTCCTATGCCGATCGCTGACAAGGTTCCCGGCTGTGCTGAAAACTCTTTCTGAGAGCACACTGGAGGGTGGGCAGCTCAAGTAAAGCAAAGCCAGTTTGTGCAAGGGCCTTCAAATTGCCTTTTTTCCTGCCAGTAGTGAAACAGACTGTCTGACATGCCTATTTGGATGCTACCATTAAAATAGTCCTCAACTGCTCTTTCAATGGTGACCGTATCAAATGGAGTCATGGTAGAGGTCTCATTAATTGTAGGCAATTCTTTTAGACCCGACCAGATGTCAAAACTTGGTTGTGTTGACTCATCTGCATCACCAGTAGGTCTTTTTTTGGGAAAGTTAATTTTTTTCCTGGCAACCTCACTTGCTGGAGAAACTGAAGGAGGAGCCATTGCTGAATCACGTACCGCTTGAGCTGACAACTTGCTTACCAACAGCTCTTTGCATCTCTTTAGATCTGTGTCCATTGGGAAGAAAGATACAACGTATGACTTAAACCTAGGATCCAGCAATGTATTGCTCCGATTAGAAGATCCTGACAACCCTTGGATCCTGGCGAAGCAAATAAAGGACTTAATCTACAAGTCCGATATACTTAGCAGAATTGCTTCGCTTCAGCTCCTCCTTCAGTTTCTCAAGCTGTTTTTCCAACAGTCTAATGAGAGGAATTACCTGACTCAAGCTGGCAGTGTCTGAACTCACTTCACAGATGACTACTTCGAAGGAATTCAGCACTCTGCACAACACAGAAAGTATTTCCACTAAGCTTGAGTATGTTACAGTTCCCCTCCTCTTCCTATCATACTTCGTTGTATAGCTTTGGATGGCTTTTTGCTGTTCCTCCATCTGCTCTTGCATATAAAGGGTGGAGATCCACCTCATAACTACCTCCTGCTTCAGCTGGTGACAGGACACATTCATATTTCTTGCAGGTGCTGCAACATGCACCTGCTGAATGGTGAAAATGCCCAGAAATTTGCAGAGTCACAAATACGTGGCTGGCATTGTCACTGAACAATAATTTTTTTTACACTGGGGAATAGCACCCCTGAACGAGGCAACAGCCCCTTGATTAATAACACAGCACCCTTTTATGGACTGCTGGAGGGGCCAACACCATCCCCTCTTACTCTTTCCTGTCAGCAGCCCAGCTGGGCTGCAGTGGGATACAGTATAATCTGCCTGTGGAGGGGGAGCGCACCCCCCCGGATTTGCACTGGGCTGAGGGGTTAAGGCAGCATGGCCATGCCTCCCATGATTAGGCCATGCCCCTTTCCCCGGGCCGGCTCTTAAAGGCCCTGAGTACATTCAAATGTCTTTTTAGCCCAATAGGCTAATTTTAAAAGTTTCAAAACTGTAATGTTTTGCTTGTGTTTTGATATGTATGCCCTATATATAAATGTAAGATATATTAACTAAATGGTAATATATATTAACTAGATGTGGCATATGTTTGTTTGTATGAGAAAATATTGCAAAGCTAACGCAATATACTTTGATTGAATACACTTCATATATTATTTTTATAGCATACTTACAGTACATTGAGCAATCCTGGCATGGGGCCTAGCAAGGACCTCCAGCTACCTGCACCAGAAGTCACTCCAGCATCTCTCCAACTATACAAAGGACCACAAGGATGCCATATGTGCCTCCTTACAACCCTGCATGTTGCAATTTTAACCACATTGGTCAAATAAGGTCCAACCAGTTCCAGCCTCCTGGCAGCTAAAGCTGGTGGCCTCCTTATGGCAGTGATGGACACCTATTGGTTGCCACTATATAAGGTAGTACTGTGCTGTGAGTGGCTGCTACAGATGCATGTCACCTCATTTTGGTGCAGAACACCGCGGTCTACATAACATGGTGATTATATGTAGCAAATGCTAGGCAGGGAAATTGGGCACTTTAACAGTGGTTTTAAACATTGTACATAATTACATGTACTCATAAATCTAAACTCATCTAATTTTAATATTTGGTAAATAAAAAAACATTGCATTACAAATGCATAATAAACATTATATATGAGTACACTTAACCAATTTATTTTATTTGCATCTGGCTTTTTTAAATGTATTTTATGTGGATCTGGATTGTTTAAATGTATTTTATGTGAATCTGGCTTTTGTATGTATTATATGTGGATCTGGCTTTTTTAAATGTACCTTATGTAATTCTGGCTATTTTAAAATGTATTTTATGTGGATCTGGCTTTTTTAAAAAATGTTTTTTTTATGTGGAGCTGGCTTTTTTAAAGTATTTTATGTGGATCTGTTTTTTTTATGTTTTTTATGTGGATCTGGATTTTTATATATACTGTATATATATATGTAGAATCGATGTGGCTTCCCCTATCTATTTAGTATGGATTCTGGTTTTCTGTGTGTGTGAATTTACAGCAGATTTCTCCTATATTTCTGTATTTGTATAGTTTTATATGTTATATTATTATTATTATTACCAGTTATTTATATAGCGCACACATATTCCGCAGCGCTTTACAGAGAATATCTTACCATTCACATCAATCCCAGAGGAGCTTACACTCTATATACCCTATCACATGTGCACACGCATACACACAAGGGTGTTCATTTGTGTTGGGAGCCAGCTCACTACCAGTATATGTTTGGAGTGTGGGAGGAAACTGGAGTACCCGGAGGAAACCCACACAAGCACAGGGAGAATATACAAACTCCTGACAGGCAGGGCCGTGGTGGAAATCAAACCCATGACCTCAGTGCTGTGAAGCAGTAATGCTAACCATTACACCGTCTGTGCCTCCCTCCCCCACAGCCCAAACATTGACAATTAAAAAAACAACAACAATGAAAATGAATGGTACCCAATACTGTGTAATAAACAGTGATCCTCAGCTTCCTTACAATTACTCTGAGGAGTATCACCTACTCCTCTACTCCTCTATGGATAACAAAGAAAATTTTGGTAATGGTGAGTGGCGCTATGGATGCTGAAGATGTGAACTTCAATCCATACGATTAATTCCAGCTATCGCTTTGCTATTTAATATGCAAATTTATTTAAAATTCATGAATGATAAAACAACCACACAAATAAAACAATATAAAATCAATGTACAATCAATGATTAAAGTGCTTATGCAGGGAATTCACAGCAGCATTACATTTTAGCAGCAACTAATTGGCATTATAAAGACAAACACAGATTCAGGCACTCCAGAGAGAACTGAAAGCCACAAATCAATATGCAGCTCACCATTTGGGGGGTAGACAGACCCCAAAAAACTTGACAAAACAAAGGAGAGAATGCAAATGTGGGATTGCTAATGATTTGTGAATTAAAAAATCGCACACATAATAAGCATGGATAAATTTAAAAATAACTTTAATGACACAAATGACATGGGGGGAATAAAAAATAATGAAGACAGAATAATCAAAGCCAGCATATAAAATATTTGACATTCAAAAATATGTATGGAAAATGCAATATACAGCAATATGGAGGTGGAATGCAAATGATGATTCAACTGTTATCTGATAATTGTGAGATTGTGATATCTCAATCAGAGTTGCCCCTGGGAATGTCTGAGACATTATGCAGATGGTAAAGTCTGGCGCAGATAAATCACATTGGGCACGATTCAATTCAGCGCGATATACATAGCGCCGGGAGATAGCTCCCGGAGCTATTCAATTCATTGCGCTGTTAGGTCGGGAAGGCTCGTTATCGCACCTTAAACAGGGTGTTTAGACGTGATAACGGGTGTTCCCCGACCTAACTTCCCGGCGCGAGGCTGTTTTCCCGGCGCTAAGGGCAGAAAACAGCCTCGCGCCGGGACTTTTGTCGGATATCTTCTCTCATCCCCGGAGGGATGAGAGAAGAAATAATTAGTCAGACTTGTCAGCGCGGTGTATTGAATAGCTCTGGGAGCTCACTCCCGGAGCTATTCACATCGCGCTGAATAGAATCGAGCCCATTGTGTTCAAAACAGGGGGGTTGAAACCTGCATGAAGTGAAGGTATTCTTAAAGGTTCCAGTGGTTATTGATATAAAAGTGAATGTTGCCAGAACAGTTGTAAATAACTTCGATGGCTTACCCGCTGGATGAGAAGTACAGTTCGGGTGCTATGTGGCAAAGAGAGCTTTGCTGTGTGTACACTCGTGGGTCCCGGCCGGGAAGGAGGTGGAGAAGCAGAGCGTCCTTTAGCGGTGAAGCTCTATATGTGGAGTGGCTTGAATGAACGTAACCCGCTCCTATTCAAGTCACGTCTCGCTGATTGTGCTGAAGACCGGGGATTGTTTCTCAGTGATGCTTCTATTAGCAAAGTGGCTGAAATCAGCAAATCCTGTACAGTCAGAATGGGAACTACTAACGCGTTTCTCGGCCTTGTTCAGCTGGCCGTTTCCTCAGAGGTAAAAGTTCCCATCCAAGTAGGTCAGCCTCATATCTCCAGATAATTGTAGTGACACTGTGTAACAGCAGATTTGTATGTGAAGTGTCCACATCCAACAAACTCTTTGAGATAATATATTAGACTTGACAGAATTATTACTGTGATAAATGAACGCATTTCTCGGCCTTGTTCAGCTGGCCGTTTCCTTGTCATTTGTGTCATTAAATGTGAGTTATTTTTAAATTTATCATTGCTTATTATGTGTGCGATTTTTTTAATTGGCATTATGACATACACCATATCAGCCAAACAAGTTTTGCATCATATATGTATCATCCACAGATAAGGTCTTTGATTTCTCACCCTTGATGGGTATTGCGGTGGGCTCGCTTTTTAAAGAAGCTCCTGAGGAAGGTATTCACCGAAATGCATAGCGCGGACATCCTGTGTGCTAAAGGGGATGAATGGCAGATGAATCACCACTTGGCCTGGTGTAAACTTTATTGCGGTGGTGCAGAGCTGGAAGGCCCAGGACCTCCTTGCTTCTTTAAAAAGCTAGCCCACCGCAATACCCATCTTCAGTATCTATAGTGCCACTCACCATTACCAACATTTTCTTTGTTATCTAATTAAAGAAACAACAACAAATGGTTTATGTACCAACTGATGCCCCACACCTGCTGTAGCTTCGTCCACCTCTGCCCTCGGAAGACTGGAGTAAACAACTGGTTTATGGCGAACTCCAGCATTTGGAAATACCCCCTCTGTATTTTATATCTGTCATTGGGATGTTCATGTTTCATAAGCGTGACTAGCAGGGCCAGCTCTAGGGGTGTTCAACCAGTGTGGTCGAACAGGTGCGCCACCCATAGAGGGCGCACCCCTCCCTAACATCCCGATTTCAGCATGACAGTACTGTCCCACTGTTCCATCTGTGGGCTGAAGTGGCCCGTGGGTGGTGAAATCTGGAGTTTGGGGACCGCGTGGCATCCTTTCAGTGACGGGAGAGGGCTGGGGAAAGCCAAGCTAGTGAGGCTCCCCCAGCCTGACGTTATTTGGAGGCATGCCATGCGGACATGCCTCCAAATACCATCACATATAGGCACCCCAGGAGGACAGGGTTAGGCTGCGGAATGGGGAAGGTTAGGGTTATGCTCCAGACAGGGGGGGTTAGGTTTAGGCACCACCGGTGGTAGGGTAGGGATAGGCTCTAAGGGGGGAGGGTTAGGCACTAAGAGGGGAGGGTTAGGTTTAGGCACTTACCAGGATGGTTAAGGTGCGGGATAGGGAGGCTTAGTATGAGGGTACAAAAAAGGAAGGTTAGGGAGTAAATAGAACAAGGGAACAGTACTCACCGTTCCCCTGTCAGGATTCGAACCATCGGGATGCTGCTGTCAGTGTACTGACATCCGGCATCCCCGCCTGTATTTCATACCAATTCTGCTGCTACATATATGAGCTTAATTTAATTGATATATGTTAGAAATGCATTGTATTAAGCTAACATATAAATGATGTAATAACAGCAATATGAATAATCTCACCAGACACAGATTTCGCTGAGGTCTGATTATCGAAGGGTTGTGCAATCTGTCATCATTAGTATCATGCTTTGCACCAGCTCTCACCTAGGTACAGTGAATCGCCTCAGATGCTGGGATGTGACACTGCTCCGTGCACACGCCCATGTTCCAACCATAATACGCCCACTGTCTGGACTACCACTAGGCACATGCCCACTGCACACTAACTTTCCACTTCACAATACTCTACTGCATGATCCTATTTCACATATCTCTGTGGCAGCTAGCTGAGCATTTCGCATTCGTTCCCTATTGCACATGTGTACTATGCCGATAGCATGCACACGTTCTATTGTGTGCACCTGTCATGCATAACTGATATGAACAGTCATAGTTGTAGAGTTTGCAATAATCTAGTTCTTAGTGGGATAATAATATAAATTTGTGTTCCCTTTTCAAAATTGCTTCAGTATGCATCAGGTCATACAGAATCCTTAAAACACAATGGGCTCCAACAGAAAAAAAACAAACACATTGACCCCGATAGGAAAAAACAAACACACAGGCTCCCACAGGAAAAAATAAAACACATTAGCCCAGAGAAAACAAAAACACGTTGACCCCAATTGGAAAAAAAACACATAGGGCCCCACATGGAAAAAATAAAATACATTAGCCCAGATTGGGGGAAAAAACAAACACATTGGCCTGGTGGAGGGTGCAGGAGACTTGCCTACTTTTCCGGGTTACCAGGAGCACCACCCAATCTTTGGGAGCCTCCCAGCCAGAGTAGGCAAGTACAGCACACGCACCTCTGACCCCTAGGTGTCTCACCTTAGAGAAGCAGCAGGAAGAAGCAGCTATGAGTATGCCCTGTCATTACCCCTTCCCTGATGCATCACGGCGACGCCCTCTTCAGTGTGGCACTCTGCGGCCGCATACCTGGTATAATGGTCAGATCGTCCCTGAATACTATTCTATGTGAATTAAGTGGTGATGCCCTGAAAAAGGTCCAGCCAGAACAACTCCGGGAGCCCCACTCCCAATCGCTCACCCCAAAATAATTATTGCTACATAATAGTAGCACCCACTCTGGGTCATATAATTACAAATTGGTGTACTGCATGATAACAGCACATGTATAAGCTGAGACCTAACTCACCTTGGAGGTACACCAGAAACCTCCATATGGAACTATAAGGACCAGCACCTCCTCCTAATGCTGGCTCCCTTCATGCCTCTCAAGACTGCAAACAAAAATATGGTGGTTGCTCATATCAGCTTAATGACTTAGCACAGGTGCTTGTAAAGGGCGGGGTTTACACTGAACACAGAAAAAAGGGATTTGCCCTCCAGCACACTGTAGCAAAATCAACAAAAAATACATAAATCCTACATGATAATAGAGATTCAGAGGTATTAGTTACATACATTTGCAAATATATGAATAAGCACCAGGCCAATCATCAAGCCTCCTCTATACTGGCGTCCGTAACATTAAGGGGTTCACATCTGAGAAGCAAGGTACCCCAAAAAAAATCCAGCCAAGGACCATCCCCAGGGCATCACACGAAAAGGGGAAAAAAGGTGATAGTGAAGTGTAAAGGATAGATGTGTAAGGATAAATCAATAAGTGTTAATGAAATGTGAAAGAATTAAAACAACATGAATAATAAACAATTAGAAAAGTGATACAAATATTCTATGTGAATTAAGTGGTGATGCCCTGAAAAAGGTCCAGTCAGAACAACTCCAGGGGCTCTACTCCCAAATGCTCACCCCAAAATAATTATTGCTACATAATAGTAGCACCCACTCTGGGTCATATAATTACTAATTGGTGTACTGCATGATAACAGCACATGTATAAGCTGAGAGCTAACTCACCTTGGAGGTACCCCAGAAACCTCCACATGGAACTATAAGGACCAGCACCTCCTCCTAATGCTGGCTCCCTTAATGCCTCTCAAGACTGCAAACAAAAAATATGGTGGTTGCTCATATCAGCTTAATGACTTAGCACAGGTGCTTGTAAAGGGCGGGGTTTACACTGAACACAGAAAAAAGGGATTTGCCCTCCAGCATTTTAATCCTACATGATAAAAGAGATTCAGAGGTATTAGTTACATACATTTGCAAATATATGAATAAGCGGCAGGTCAATCATCAAGGCTCCTCTATACTGGTGTCCCTAACATTAAAGGGTTCATGTCCGAGAAGCAAGGTACCCAAAAAAATTCCAGCCAAGGACCATCTGCTGTGCCATTCGGGGACACGCGTTTTGCCTGTAGGGCATGGTTGAACAAGCGTGGGTGAACAAGCCCTACAGGCGAAACGCGCGTCCCCGAATGGCACAACAGTGGTGACAGACAGATTGGATCTGGCAGGTGCACATGCCAACCACCTCTCCCTCCTTACTTCTCTACATTAGGGTAAACATATAATCTCTATGGGCATCTGATTGCAATTTCATTTGTGCATCCTATTCCATGCTATACATTGTGCATGAGTTACCTTGTCAATACTAATGGTGCATATATGTGTATCACTATATATTTCTCTGTCATGCTATTATCTTGCACTAAGGTGACTGTGATCATACGGCACTTATGTGGGGGAACATGGCAAGGTTATTTTCCCATGATATGCAGATAATTAGACTTTTGCCCTATGGGACAGGTGTTACAGTTGTGTAGGAATCATCACAGATATACTGTCATTTGGATACGCAGACAATCAGATTTTGTTTCAATTATGTATCCTATATTTATTGTCATAGATGTATCTATATATATATTTTGCATATCGTCATTTTGAAACATACCCCTTTTGGTGTGATGCGCAATTAACATTTGATGATTGCATGCATATATACCCTGTAGACTAATTTCATTTTGACAATAATTGACAATAATTGGGCAACTTATGCCACAGGTATCTTTTTGATTAGGAGGAGAACCCTGCATGAGAACTCCTGTTCTCAATTTATCAAAGAAAAATATTTTCGCTAATCTTTCCTATGTATTTTTATTTTTATATGTTTATTTGTGTGTTTGTCATGTGTCGATGAGATTTATATATAGTCTCTCATGATAGCCCTATTAACATTGGGCACATCTCTCAAGATACCTTCTAGAGATATACTATTTTAAAAGATACTAAGAAACTTAAACAACTTTACATTAAGAGTGCCCCAGAAAAAGAGCCTTCTTTCCCTTTCCTTTGTTTATACCATATTGGATTGGTTAGATTTCTTTCTGTAAAATACAAGATAATTATATTGCATTATAGCAATTACATTCTCTCACAATTCTCATATTTATACTAATATGTAAATCCAACCACAGATGAGTCTTGTAGGAATTTAAACAACTTCATATTTTGAAATGTTTACATGTATTAGTGTATTTGCTGCCAAATTGTTCTGCAGTGTCCTAAAATGAGTTAATGAGTTTATAGTCGAGAACCTTCTGTCTTCTTTTAGCACAACTATTAAGTCAGGAGCCAAAAACCTTGCCTTGTTGCTGCCAAAGAGGAAATGAGACTCAAAGAATGTGAGATTAGGACTCACGCCAGTTTACTGCAGATAACATTTTTTCTAAAATAAAATCTATAATTTACTGTACTTCTCCTGAGGATTTGTGTACAGAAGTATGTGACTGGTATGCAAATGGGGGAACAGGATCTGTTCGGTTCTATCAGTCAACGCTCTCGATGACCTATTGAACATTTCCAGGAATAGTATTGCCAAGTCCATCAAATGCTTTCTTGGAAATACTCTCAGAAATGGCTTTAATCCAGAAAGGATATGCCGAAAGTCTGGTCTGGATTGGAAGATATATTTAGCAGAAATATATTCTAGTGTGTTATTCATCTAACCTGGCCTTATACTTTATAGTACAGAAAAGATCAATAAAGATATGTGAACTTTGGCCCAGTGCAGTAAATTTAGGCATAGCTCAGGTGATATGAACAATATTCCTGTTCAAAATTTCTCTGGGTGTGGTGACTGACCCAAAATAGGAAGGCTCTGCAATAGGTTTAATGACACCTCTTTGTCCTTGGAGTGAAATCACCTGATAACGCATTGTCTTTCCTCTTTTTAGTGCCAGGTTGATAGGTGATCAAAAAGTTGAATGTATTAAAGAATAATGACCATCTGACCGCGGATTCAAACATTGAGTTGACTGAATATATGATATATGTCTATGGTCTGTGCCAGTCTAATATGGGATAGTGTTACCAGGGCAAACCAAGAAATACCATACTAATAGCACCTGGGATAACAAGAAAAGCAATTGACTCTTTATGGAGCACCCCTACTTTCAGACTCATTGACGTTGTCTGGCAATAACTGTGGCTTTAGTAATTCTACTGCCTTCCACAGCCATTATGCAAATAGGCAGTTGGAGTGGTTTAGTAATTACACCAAGTTTTCCATCTGTGCTTGAGTTACGAATAGTTATCAGAGGAGCCTTTAGTAGGTAGACTTCAATAGAAAAGTCTAAAAGTGGTTCAATAAGCTTGTTCCTTTTCTTGAGGTTGTTCCCTGAAGTGCAAATCCTCTTTGACTCAGGGAGAGAAGCTCTTCCAAGGAGACAGCTCCCTGGAGCCAATTCATATCTCACACACTCTGCTAAACCTTGCCAGAAGGTGGCAACAAGTGCCTCATTGTTCCAGCATAATCCAAAGGAGTGGGTTCTGAATTGTACTGCATACTGCCCCATAGTATGGGTTCCCTTTTAAAGATGTAAATTTGCAGAAGCTGCTGATATCACCTAACCGGGTTTTAAAAGAAATTAATAATAATAATAATAATGATAATAATGTTATTTATATAGCACTTTTCTCCTAAAGGACTCAGAGTGCTTTACATTTGCCTTTACAGCACAAAATACAAAAATAGCTTAACAAGGGATATTAATGAAATGCTTGTGTGAATAGGTGAGTCTTGAGTCTATTTTTAAAGGATTCTAGAGTGGAGGTCTCTTGAACTGTATGGGGAAGTGAGTTCCATAGAGTCGGAGCCACAAAGCTGAAAGCTCGACCCCCAGACGAATTCCAGGAGATTCTAGGTACAGTTAATAGTCCTTCATCAATGGATCGCAGTAATCAAGTGGGACAGTAAGGAATCAGAAGCTACTTCAGGTACCTTAGGCCCTGGTCATGTAGGGCTTTGAAATTTAGTAAGCCAACCTTGAAAACAATTCGCCATCGGACAGGCAGCCAGTAAAAAACTGAACATCCAAGTATGCAGCACTAGTGTACAAAGCATATTGTTCCATTTCCATAGAGGAGAGCTCCATTCCAGTGCTTGTCAGGTCATTTAAGAAATTATGTAGACTATTTTAACCTTTTCCTATGGGAAATTTGAATCCTGGAGTTCAAACTGGATGGAGCACTGATACAGAAATCCTCAGCAAGCTTTTGGATCTCCATCAAACTTTGGAGGATTGGGTATGTGGCATTGAGATTGAGAAACTGCTGGATCCACTGGAAGAGCATAAGCTGTAGCCAGATTTGGAGGTGTCAATAGGATCTTGAAAGCATCTATATGCTGAAATAAAGTCTGCAGACCAGAATTATTTGAGCCTAATTGGATTCTTGTTTCTAAATAGTCAGAAACCGACTTCATCAAAAAGGAGAATTCTATCAGGCAACAGGCTAAATACAAGGGGATCTGGAGCACAGGATGTGAGTAATATTCTGGCACTGAATTGTTTAAATAGGCTGGGCCATTTGAATTTATTGCCAGCTTGCTGTCAGCAGTCACATGACCACCACTACAAACTGCTAGAGAAGCCATGCGCCCATCCTATAGATTAAAGTGGGATGCCGGCAAGATGTGGAGCAAGGTGTCAGTTTAGTGGATACCAACTGTGAGAACCAGTGCCACCAGTGCCGCCAGTGCTGCCAGATCCAGTAAAAGAATGCAGTGCTCCGGCAGCTTGTGACAATAACTACTTTAAGTCACTATTAACACAGACCAGATTATATCACTGTTATCTTCAATCTATAATGTTATATCTAAGCTAATAATCAGTTTTAGGGTATTTCCCTCAGAGATTTGAATCTGTAAAATTGGCAGTTATCAAAACATTTATGTCTTGCTCGGTTTATATTTAATTATTGCTATACTTTTCTGATGTAATTGTCCTTGATAAAGCAAATAGTTAAGCAAATATGTCTATTTCAGCTCCATAGAAATCACTTTAACCTTGTTTAAGCAGTTACAGTTTAATCCTATCATTAACAAGTATTAGAAAGTCCAGTAATATAGTTAATAATAAATCAGCCTTACATATTAACTGATTTACAGATAAATCAGCCTTACGTATAAACCCAAAACTATCATCAAGATTATATGGTGCAGTATATATTATATCAATTGAAGATTTATTTGAAACACAACAATATTTAACAAATGTACTATGATGTGCAACTTCATTAGTATGTTGTTGTCTATAGATAGCTTTTATTTATGAAGCGATGAACAAGGTTAAAAAAGTATTTGAAAGATTTCCATCTCTAAATCCTCAGAAATCACAGCGATCGCCAACATAAATTTTATATTTTGATGTTTGTTATTTTCACTATAAGCCTCAGATACTTCACAATCAGCCAGACACGCCATCATCTCCATGACCCTGAGCCTGAGATAACTTTGGCCATAAACATCACCATCACTATCATCTTCAAAAATAAACATCATCATCACCCTCAGATATGATTGTCACTTACCTACATAATTATCAGCCTCAATCTTCGTCACCTTCATCCACATTAGCCTCAGACAACATTATCAGCCATAGATCCTCATCATCATCAGCCTCAGAAGTAGTAACCCCCATCAGCCTTAGACAGCATAACTACTGCATAATCAACCTGACTTTATTAAGACCATAGCCAGAGACATCATCATCCTCAGGCATCATCATTGCCATCAGCCCCAGGTATCATCATCACCTTCAACTACAGAGATAATAATCACCATTAGCATGGAACAGTATCACTGTCAGCATCAGATATCAATACCAGTATCAGCCTCACACATTACCATCAAGCACAGTTATTATCGCCATAAAACTCACATATCACTATGACCTTCAAACATGACTCCCTTCCACTCGGTACAAAATTTTATCTTCCCTTGGGCATCTAGTTAACATAGGACAATGGAAAGAAATATAACACATGTCAAAAGCTAGACATGTCTGTGTTAGAAACACACATTTGTCACAAACTACCGGACCGCGGCTCCTACTTACAGGGTCCAGTCAGTCATAGGTCCCTCCTCTCACAGCAGCGTTTTTTGAGCTGTGGCTCCTCTACACCAGGGCCTGCCAGTGGCGACTGCCCCAGCGTCACCATCTTGCATTCACATTCCCTATGCAGTGGGCCAATCCCAATTATGGACGTATGATCAGCTGAGCTATTAGGCAGTCTATTTAAATAGCTACTGTACGCTAGATAAATACAAACAAACAGGTTAAGCGCTCCATAATAGTGACAGGGTATTTAAATAAAGTTTAGTAACATTCAACAATTGTCATTATTTGCAATTGCTGGAGAGTAAAATAAAGTCCCAAATGAAGATCAATTATCCATCAAGAGAATTGTTCCAATGTTCTTCCAAGAGGAAAGAAAATTCATATGTGTAGATCACCCTTATTCTAACTATTAGCAAAGGTGTAAGAACTAATCACAGAGTATTCTCTTGTGCAATTGCGCATCAAACTGGTTTTGGGCACCTAGATTGGAGAATATACTATTAATGTACCCCATAGTATAATAAAAACATTAAGCAATTTAAAGTAATTGACATTAATATGGAGTATAGCTGCGTACCAGATTCATGTAGAAAAGAGGCATATCATAAATGGAGTCTCTGGAGGGAATCGGTATGAAATGCTGACAGTCGAGATCCTGGTGGTCAGAATCCCAATGCCGGGATCCCGACAAGGTTAACATACCAACACTTGTTGGTTGGTATGCTAACCCTCCCCCTCTCCCTACCCTAATTCTAACTATCCCTCTTTGGTGACTAACCCTAACCCTCCCACCCTAGTGCCTGAACCTAACCTCGCCCTCCCCGCATCCTAAATCTAAACCTCCTCCTTAGTGCCTAACCCTAACCCTCCCCCTAGTGCCTAACCCCTAAACCTAACACTAACCCTTCCCTGTTACTTACCTTCGGGATTCTGACCGGCATCGGTATTGTGCCGCCGGTAATATAAGCGTTGGCATCTCGACCACCGGGATGCCGAACACATACCGTATAATTTATTATAGGCCTGATTCAGAGTTGTTTGATAATGCAAACACAATTGTGAATTTTGCCGCTTAGCAATTGCTAAAGTATGTTAATGCATCAGCCATCAGAATTTGTATTGAGACGCCCACCGGATCCCTTGTAGTTGCCCGCAACAGAGTACACAAATGTAGCATTGGACGCAGATCCTCAAAATATTGACTCCTCGAGTGAGTCTATGGTCACTCAGGAGGGACGTGGTAATTGAGACGCTGGAGCTATGTTTTCCGCGTGCACGATCGCAGACGCTGGCTAGTACATGCCCAGGAAACAGCCCTGACATGCCCGCGTTTTGGCCAGAACTCCCTGTAACCACCCACAAAACTGTCACATGCCCAAACCACTGGTGATTGCTCAACTATTTGAACATTAGAATAGCATTCAGCTCTGAATCAGGCCCTATATAATATGTATAAGTTACATATTGTATACCTGCAATATGTTATACATTATGTATGTGTGTTAGACTGCGTGTATAATTTGTTAAATGCATGGTTTGTTATATCGGAAATATACTAAGGGGACATTTTATTTTTTATATGTTATACTGATAGGGATATATTATTTCCAAAAACCAAAGGGGGCATATATGATTACTATTCTAATAAAGCGATAAAGCGGTACATATTATTACTATTATCCTACTGAAAGGGGCATATATTACTGTACTTTAGTAGACTAAAAGGGGGTACAGATTATATTATTAGGCTACAGGTGACACATATTATTATTATTTTATCATTATTACATTGTTTTTTTCTTTGGGGGTATTCCATATATATATATTGTATATATATATGTATACATAGCCTGCAATTCCACTAACATGTCCTCATAAATAAATATATATATTTATATAGGAGTTTATGGTTTTTGGAGAGCGCCTGTTAGTATTTAATATACCAATATTCAATGGTTATAAATGGTTGTAAATTAATAAACTTATTTATATAATCAACTGTGTGATGTCATTTGTCTAAAGATATGATTAGTAGGTAATTTTAACATCTACAGAGTACACCCAAAACAATTTTTCTAAATTCAATAAAATATTTTTAAAACAAATTTAGTTGCATCAAAAGCAAAATTTATAAAACATTTTCGCATAATACAGAATTAACATCACCCTTATAAGTTACAGATTTTACTCTTGTTATTTTCCCATTGGGGTAAGGTTCTGATGTCGACCAGTTTGAAACATTGTAAATGACAAATGGTATCATCCAACGCATTTTGTCAATCGTAACTTCTTCAGGGCTGTTTGGTTTTAGTGGCTCAGGCCTCTCCTAAAAAGTGTATAATATATACTTTATAGGTTTAGGTTCATCTTTAATCCTCAAGTGACAGTTGTCAGTTGCGATCGGTAGTGAATCAGGCCCAATGACTGCTGTGCTACTGACACACTGGCATGTAGCCGGGACAAAGCATCCGGTCCCGGCTACAGTCAGCACACACTGGCCGCCAGCCAATCGCAAGGCTCGCGGCCGCAAGCCAGTCTCGGGGCTCGCAGCCACCAGCCAATCACAGGGCTCGCGGCAGCCAGCGTACTACAAAGACCAAGAGCAAGAACCAATGGAATTATGGTTGTCTGTCTACATTGTTGTTATCTGGGATCTGTAAAGAATATAGCCTGCTTGCTGATCCCAACATACAGCCATTCTCCTTGGATGACCACAGGCTTCTGGACTGATGACTATGCTGGGACCAGTGCGCACGCGTATGTATTGGGCTGTATCTTATTTTCTGTATTTAATTTTCTTTGCGCTAATTGTGCTAGAAAAAGTGTGTATCTTTCTTTTTGAATTCAATAAGAATTTTTGTGCTTTGGAACCACAATTACTGTCTGGACAGCGATTATTTCTCTCTAGCAATTTAGGGGTATTCATAATAATAACGGTAGGGCCTATTGCCCTCACCATCAACAAAACACGTGCACAGTACTTACAAGGATTATCTCTCTGAACAGGCTAGCCTGCCTGCTCTCTCTTAATTGTTGTGAAACAGATACAGGGGTTTATGTACTAAGCTGTGGAGAGCAGGCCTGCCAAGAGCCGTGGTGGGCCCCGGTAATAGGGGGCGTGGCCTAATCGTGGGAGGCGTGGCCACGCCCCTTTGCTGAGAAAAAAAACAAAACAAACATTTGTAGCACCGCGAAGCGGCGCTGCGCGCTGGGGAGGGGGGCGCTCTGAGCCCCCTCAGCCCGGCGCAAAGCCAGGGGGGGGCGCGATCAGTATGATCGGGACGCTCCCCCGCACAGGCATAGGAGACTGCTGTGGCTGCTGCTCAGCAGCCACGAGCAGTCTCCAACTGCAGCTCAGCACACGCTGTGTGCTGGGCTGCTGTGAGGGGGGGGGGAGTGGCGCTGGACCCGGGCCTCCACCGGGCCCTTCAGGAAGCCCGGGCCCGGGTAATCTGAACCCGCTCCCCCCCCTCTCGGCGCCCCTGGTGGAGAGAGATAAATTTGGTGCAAAACAGCTCCTAGTGTCACTTTACAGTCTGTGTTGAAAAATGACAGGAGCTGATTGGTTGGTACTTGATCTGTCTCCACTTTATCTCTCTCCAGGGTGTACTAAGCCATGGAGAGAGATAAAATGGATGGAGATAAAGTACCAACCTATCAGCTCCTATCAGTTTACAGGCTGTGTTTTAAAAAATGGCAGCTTGGAGCTTATAGGTTGGCACTTTATCTCCTTCCACTTTATCTCTCTCCAAGGCTTAGTATATAGACCCCCATAGTTTGTGATATCTTTATATACATATCAGCGCTGCAACATTGCTGACTCCTAGTTGTGTATACAAGGGCCCCAACGTGCACACGAAGGCTGAGATGTGAGCTGAATTGTCAGCATTCACATCATTTAGGGAGTTTTCATCAGATTTCATAGTGTTCTGGAAATTGGTATTTTGGTTAAAGGACTCTCCATTACTTAGAGGGACATTTATAGAATGAATATTATTATAGGTTTATGTGAATATCCAGTTTTGTGTATTTTATGTACTGTATATAGAATTTATCCTCAAGAAACATTCTGTCATTTTTATAGTGATAATTTATTGGTGACAAAGATACTAGTAACTGTTAGACTGTATTTTAATTTATCGAGAAAATATTGTACATGTAAATTTCTTGTAATTTATTACAACCATCTTGATGCCCTGTTCCAGTTCTCACCTGGGATCAGTTAATATGAAATATTCCATTCTTGTGCATGCTAGTCTTATTGTGCATTTACTGTGTCTGGGGGAAGAACCCTTGCCTCTGCTGGAACGTGGGTGAGTTGGAAGTTGCCGCCGAACAAAGATGCCAGAAGGTCGATCTACCAAAGAGGTCATTCCAACTTGCACCCACTCATCCATATCATCACCTTAAGCAGGGTATCATATATTCTCAAACCAAATGTCTCCATTTTCTATTAATATTAATTGGTTCAAATTTGTGAGCAACAATTCATCTCATCCAGTTTTCAAGAATCAAGTCTTTTTGCACAGTAAAAATAGCTGTGTGCCCTGAAAATGTGCAAATCTAGGAGCAGCCCACATTTATTTATGCATCTTTTTACACAGCTTTGCTGTGCATTCCTGCCATTGCAAAATGTCCATCTGAACATGCTCGCCAACACTCCCACGACAAGTCTGGCCAGCTACTCCACTGTTATCACCTAAGAACACCCATTGCAATTGAACATGTCTTTGTCCAAATTTGTTCTGCGTTCCCTTGCAGTAACCATCAGGATGTATGCACATTGTGACTTTAAAATTTAAAACACGGGCTGCTTGCATCCGACATCGCCACTGCATCCACCTCTGATTCAGGCCCTTAGTTAGGAACACCTCCCAACTCCTCCCACCGGTTCCTGCAACCCATACACTTTGGTGTAAACTAGGCTTATCAGCAGACAGATAGGTGCATGGCTATACCAAAGAGCATTTTGACTGCACAACTGCAGTATTTTGCTTTATAAATGCTCTACTAAATTTCTATCCTACTGTATATCAAGAGGGATCTGATGAAAAAAAACAATAAAAAATGTGTCTTTACAGTTTAATATGGTATGAAATCTAGTTGGCACAAATGATTTCTTTCTTCAAAATCATTGTAATGTAACGCATATAATTGTACAATGGTTAAATAGCATACTAAGGGCCTGATTCAGAACCGCTCGCTAGATGCGATCGCTTGCACGATGTGTATGCAAATTGCGTAGGCAGTGCTACCGCACAGCAATGCATTAGCACGCCCAGTATTTCTTACAGAGCGATCACATAGTGTATGCAGACACCCACCAGCCTGTTTTAAGACGCCCACTTATGCACGTCATGTCCAGGAAGTGTATGCAACCATCGGTACATCGGATGCTATCGCAGCGCTTGAGGATGACCATACCCTGCCGCAAGCACTGTGAGCATTTCAGTGTAAAAACAAGCCAGGTGACGTGTACTATGATGCTGCCTTATAATTATGCATACCTCTAAAACGCTGTTGATATGTTCAGGCACGCCTGCGTTTGCACCTCGACTCCCCCGTTTTTAATGGCCACCCCTGTTATCACCTACAAACGGCTTCTCCTGTCACTCACTCTGCTGGGCTGTCTATGTGCAGCGAGCAAAGTTTCGCTAAGGTATGCACACGTGCACTGCATGCATACACACTGCATACCATTGACAGCAGTGAGAGTATGCATCTTAGCGACCGGGTCTGAATCAGGCCCTAAGGCCGGCATCCTATTAACTAAAGTAACGCTGCTAACAGTGGCGTAACAAGGGTATTTCGAGCCCAGGGCAAGATGAAAAATTGAGGCACCCCCTATGTGTTCGCACGCGTGTAAAACAGTGAGCGTGGCCACTGAAAAATGGGGGCGTGTCAACATGACACATCACCGTTTCTCGTCACTCAGAGAACATTCATCCATTCCATGTGCACCTTAATGCCCTCAGTAGTAGTGCCCCTCTTGCAATGCCCACTGTAGTAGTGCCCCTTATGCAATGTCCACAGTAGCAGTTCCCCATGTTGTAGTGTCCCAGTAGTGCACCTTATAAGGTGCGCCCAGTAGTGCACCCTTATACAGTGCCCCCAGTTGTGCACCCTTATACAGTGTCCCCAGTAGAGCACCCATATACAGTGCCCCCAGTAGTGGTGCCCCTTATACAGTGCCCCCAGGAGTGCCCCCCCCTATGCATGTCCCCAGTAGTGGTCCCCCCCTATGGAGTGCCCCTTATACAATGCCCCAGTAGTGGTCACCCTATGCAGTGCCCCCAGTAGTGGTCTCCCTTATGCAGTGCCCCCAGTAGTGCCCCTTATACAGTGCCCCAGTAGTGGTCCCCTAAATGCAGTGCCCCAGTAGTGGTCCTCCCTATGCAGTGCCCCCAGCAGTGTCCATTATAGAGTGCCCCCAGTAGTGGTCCCTCCTATGTAGTGCCCCCAGTAGAGGTTCCCCTTATGCAGTGCCCCCAGTAGTGATCCTGGTACAATGATCCCGGTAGTGCCCCTTATACAATGCCTCCAGTAGTGCACTCTTATATAGTTTGTATCTATACTATTTCTACTTCAGGGTTCATAGGGTATCCACAGGATACCTTGGGTATAGGTGATGACGTCAGGCATCAGGCACCATAGAGTTAAGTTTTCAGTCCTCCCAGGATGCACTAGGGTCCCCCTCCTATACCCCGCCCCCGAGCCAAGGCATCTCAGTTTAGTTTGGTGCCCGGCCGGGGTCGGATGCACCTGTTGGAGTGGGGGTTAAGAAGAGCCCCTGAAGTTTTCTTCAAGCAGCTGTGGCTGCACATCTGGAAGTACAGCATGGACAGTCAGTACTGACGTCCATGCCGTCTTCCCTCCACCCCCGCCGGTACCAGAACGCCGGTACCGATCTGGGGATGCTGGTGAGCATCTGGGGTCACAGCTAGCGGTGACCCCAGATGTTTGGGACCATGGCCAGATTCAAGGGGGACAGCAAGGTAAGCAGCGGGGTCCCGCGGTGGGTCCCCGCTGAACACATGGTCCAGAGTCCCCAGGCAGGGGGCTCCCTGGGGACTGGCTGCAGCGTGGAGCCAGGTATTTAACCTGCACTTCCACTACCCCCCTGGGACAGCGGACTGAAGCAGAGCGGTAGCGCTGCGGCGTCCCAGGGGTTAAATGCATGCCAGGGGAGCGCGCCTTCCCTGTCTCACAGCTGGCGCCTCCCCTGCTGCACAGTCCTCTCTGCAATGCTGACTGGATCTGTAGCAGCGCTCCTCCCCCAGGCCAGCCTCCTCTAAGCTCCTCGGCGGCCATCTTACAACCGCATGGTGAACGCTACTGGAAGCCTGGAATCAGAGGCATCGTGGTCTGGGTCCCCCCGCATACCTCTCCTCCGATTTGGGTTAGGTCTGTGTATGCAGCGCTGTGTCCTACCAGACTCTGTGTCTGGGTAGTTGAGAATCAGCACTGATAGTGCAGGAATTGATTTTTCTTTGCATTGTATGTGACTGTGCTAGCGCTGCTGCCTGTACTTTATTTCTTAACTGTCAGCCTTATTACTGTCCCTGTCTTTCTGCTAAAGCCCTTGTGGTGCGGTGCTGCAGGGTGGTCTCTCACTATACGGACAAGTATTGTTGAGAGGGGTCACATATTTACCATCATGTCTGAGAATGACTTCCCTCTACAGCTTCGGTGTACTACGTGCAAGGCACCTATAGCGGAGGGGGAGGGTAGCGCGGAAGGGCTATGCCGACCGTGTTATTATTTATTGGCGCGGCCTATTACGGTCACAGCACCGGTACAGGAGCCGCCCTGGGCTTGTTTCGCCAAGGCGCTTACAACCCTCGTGGGCCAGTTAGCTCCGCTGCCTCCGTTCACTCAGATGGGATTGTCCCAGCAGTCAGTGGTGTTGTCACCCATGCAGGGATTCCCGAGACAATTAATGGTACCCCACGGTCTCCCTATTTCCCCTCCTCAGGTCTCTCATGAGCCTGCATGGGTTAATTCGTTAACAAGCTCTGTACAGCAGTTGTCAGACGTGTTGCAGGAGGAGTCTGTGATGCGGCCCCACAAGCGGCCAGTGGCGTCTCAGTCCATTCCTTATGAGGATGACGACGGGACGTCCGATGATGGGGAGATTCTGGATCTTTCTGACCAGGAACCTCCCCGTCCTAAAGAGTCAGACGCTAAGTCTAAGGTGTATATACCTGGCCTTATTCGTGCAGTCCGGACTGCTTTAGTTATTGAGGATGAGGAACCTCCGGTATCAAAGTCCAAATACGCCTTTTTCAAGGATGTTAAAGGAGATACCACAGTGTTTCCTCTTTCGGGACAATTAGTTTACCACCTAGAGGAAGCGTGGAAACAGCCAGGCAAACGATATCAGCCTCAAAGGCGTTTAGCAGTGGCGTATCCGTTTGCGGACAATTATTTTGCCAAGTGGGAATCCCCTCCACAGGTGGATTCTCATGTGACACGCCTTGTCCGTAGTGCCACATTGCCCATGCCATCCATGTCCTCCCTTAAGGATGCTATGGACCGCATGGTAGAGATCTGCCTGAAGTCCGTCTATTCCCTTGCAGGGGGGGCAGCACGGCCAGCTATGGCCATTTGCTGGGTTGCCAGAGCTATGGAGCGCTGGGCTGATACGTTGGAGGCATCCTTCGATCAACGAAGCGGCCTTAGATATTAGTACCCTGGCGTCTCGAATTTCTTTGGCAGCGGTGGCTGCTCGTCGCACCTTGTGGTTGCGATCCTGGAAGGCGGACGCTGATTCCAAAAAGGGTTGCATTGCCTTTTAACGGAGAGGTTCTCTTTGGTCTGGACCTGGACAAGATTATAGCCATGCTGGCGGCAGCTAAATCAGCATGTCTCCCGTCGGCTGCTGTTCCTTCTGGTTCAGGTACATCGTCCTTTCGGTCTTATAGGGCCAAGGGTAGGCCTAAAGCGCAGTCTTTTCCCCGTCAGGCTGGCCCCAAGAAATCAGCCAAGCCCCGGAAGCAGGCCTGGAGTACCAGACGTCTGGCCCCTATGCCAGATGACAAGCCTGCGGCCTGACGGTCCGGGCCTACCTTTGGGGGATCCCAAAGTGGGAGGCCGCCTGCTGCAGTTCGCTCAGTGTTGGTCGGTCACCACGACAGACACTTGGGTCCTCGAGGTGGTCTCACACGGTTATGCCCTCTCCTTCCGGCACAGACCCCTGGCTCGATTCTTCACCATGGGTCTACCATCAGACAGGAACAAAGCCATGGAGCTGCGGAAGGTCTTGCACACTATGCTCCAGGCTGGAGTTATAGTGCCTGTTCCATTCTCCCAGAGGGGCCAGGGTTTCTATTCCAATCTCTTTTTGGTGCAGAAACCCAATGGGTCGTTTCGTCCGATTCTCAACCTCAAAGCTCTCGACAAGTCTTTGCGGGTGCCGAAGTTTCGGATGGAGACCCTGCGGTCCATCATTCTGGCGCTGGAACCTGGGGACTACATGGTGTCATTGGACATACAGGACGCTTACCTGCATGTCCCTATTCTTTTGCGCCATCAGCAGTTCCTCAGGTTTGCAATCCGCAGCGACCACTTTCAGTTCCGGGCATTAACTTTTGGCCTGGTGACAGCACCACGTGTTTTCACCAAGGTGATGGCCCTCATGGCGGCTTCCCTGCGGCTGCAAGGAGTCCGCATGTTGCCGTACTTGGACGACCTTCTCTTAGTGGCAGGATCTCCGGAGCTCCTTCTGCGCCACTTGGACCTGACCATTGCGCTACTGCAATGGCATGGTTGGTTGATAAACTGGCAGAAGTCCACCCTGATCCCGTCTCAGCGGATTCTGCACCTCGCCTTATTGGACTCGGGACAGCAAAGGATCTTTGGGCCGGGGGAAAAGATCTCTGCCTTACAGTCGAGGGTGCACAGTTATCTGCAGAGCCGCCGGGTGTCTCTACACTCGGCGATGAGGTTACTGGGCTCCATGGTGTCGGTATTCGACATGGTGGAATATGCCCATTTTCACTCCAGACCTCTGCAGCACCTGATCCTGTCCAAGTGGAATGGACTGCCTCAGTCTCTAACATCCCAGATGATAGTGCTCACTCCGGAGGTTCGCCTGTCCCTTGCCTGGTGGTTGCAGACGACCCATCTCAACAAGGGTCGTCCGTTCTGGGTGCCGAATTGGGTCCTGTTGACAACGGATGCCAGTCTTCGGGGCTGGGGAGCAGTTTCGGCTCCACACTTGTTCCAGGGCAGATGGACTCTGGCAGAAGCAGAGCTTCCAATAAACATCTTGGAACTCAGAGCGGTTTTCAATGCTCTCCAGCAGGCACATCGGGTTCTCCAAGGTCACCCAGTGCAGGTCCAGTCGGACAACGCTACCACCGTGGCCTACATAAACCGGCAAGGAGGAATCCAAAGTCGGGCGGCTCTCGTAGAGGTGTCTCGGATCCTGGTATGGGCGGAGCGCAATCTTCCGGCCATATCAGCTGTCTTCATTCCAGGAGTGCTAAACTGGGAGGCGGACTTTCTCAGTCGCCAGGACGTTCATCCGGGGGAATGGTCCCTGCACCCGGACGTTTTTCAACTGCTGGTGGACAGGTGGGGTCTTCCAGAGATCGACCTCATGGCGTCCCGGCACAACAACAAGTTGCCGGTGTACGGGTCTCGCACAAGAGACGAAGAGGCGTCTCTGGTGGATGCTCTGTCCGTCCGGTGGACATTCCGGTTTGCTTATCTCTTTCCTCTGGTTTCCCTTCTTCCACGGGTAATCCGGAAATTCAAACAGGAAGGAGGGACGCTCCTGTTGATAGCTCCCGCATGGCCCAGACGGCACTGGTTCTCAGACCTTCAGGGTCTGTCCGTGGACAGTCCTCTGGGGTTACCGCTCTGACCGGACCTTCTGTCACAGGGTCCTTGTCTTCACCCGGACTTGACTCGGCTGTCTTTGACGGCGTGGCTGTTGAGACGGCCATGTTAAGGTCCAGGGGGTTTTCAAGCTCTGTAGTACGTACCATGCTAAGAGCTCGGAAACCGTCTTCCGCAAGAATATACCATCGCGTGTGGCATACATTCTTCCAGTGGTGTCGACCGAGAGGTTATGCACCGCGGGAGTTTCATCTGTCTCAGGTACTCACCTTCCTACAAGCGGGAGTAGACCATGGGCTTCGCCTTGCTTCTTTGAAGGTGCAGGTTTCGGCCCTGTCTGTCTGGTTTCACCGTAGGATTGCTACATTTCCTGATGTGTGCACCTTTATGCAGGGCGTTCTGCGTATTCAGCCGCCTTTTGTTCCACCTGCTGTGCCTTGGGACTTGACTGTGGTCCTGAGGGCTCTCCAAGGACCGCCGTTTGAACCACTGGGCTCAGTGGATCTTAAATGGCTAACAGCTAAGACTGTTTTCCTTCTGGCCATAGCTTCGGCCAGACGTGTTTCTGATTTAGGGGTTCTCTCTTGTAGACCCCCTTTCTTGATTTTTCATGGGAACAGGGCAGTGCTACGCACTCGTCCTGAATTTCTTCCCAAAGTTGTTTCCCTGTTTCATGTTAATGAGGAAATAGTTGTTCCGGCTTTTAACTCACCTGGTCTTTCAGTGGGTGAGGCCACTTTGGATGTTGTGCGGGCCTTAAGGACTTATGTTGACCGCACTTCTTCGTTTAGGAAGTCGGACGCCTTGTTTGTCCTCTATGGCTTCCGTAAAAAGGGTTGGCCTGCTTCAAAGCAAACTTTGGCAGCCTGGATCCATATGGCTATTTCTGAAGCTTATCTTCATGAAGGCCTGCCGGTTCCTCCTTCTGTGAAGGCTCATTCCACTAGGTCTGTGGGTCCTTCGTGGGCAGCTCGACGTGGTGCCTCTGCAGTCCAGATCTGCAAGACTGCTACGTGGTCCTCTGTCCATACCTTCGTGAGGTATTACAGGTTTGACACCTTCGCCTCTCAGGATGCTTCCTTCGGGCAGCGGATTCTCCTTTCAGCACAGGAACGTCCCCACCCTTGAAGGATACTGCTTTGTGACGTCCCCAAGGTATCCTGTAGATACCCTATGGACCCTGAAGTAGAAAATATGAGATATGGTAAGAACTTACCTTTGTTATCTCTATTTCTACGAAGTCCATAGGGTTCCACAGGACTCCCGCCCTGTCGCACCTGTGCTGCAGATGGGCTTTACTCTGGTCATCGGTTTTTCCGTCTCCCTCTGGTGAGAATGTGATTCTTGTGTGTGTCCAGATCTTTTTTCTCTCTCTTCCTTCTCCTCCTCCGGCCTATGGCTTGGTAACTAACTGAGATGCCTTGGCTCGGGGGCGGGGTATAGGAGGGGAACCCTAGTGCATCCTGGGAGGACTGAAAACTTAACTTTATGGTGCCCGATGCCTGACGTCATCACCTATACCCAAGGTATCCTGTGGAACCCTATGGACTTCGTAGAAATAGAGATAACAAAGGTAAATTCTTACCATATCTCATATTTTCTTTTAATATACAGTGCATCCGGAAAGTATTCACACCGCTTCACTTTTTCCACATTTTGTTATGTTAAAGCCTTATTCCAAAATGGAATAAATTCATTTTTGTCCTCAAAATCCTACACACAATACCCCATAATGACAACGTGTAAAAAGTTTTTTTTTAGATTTTTGCAAATTTAATTAAAAAAAAAACCACTAAGAAATCACATGTACATAAGTATTCACAACCTTTGCCATGAAGCTCAAAATTTAGTTCAGGTGTATCCTGTTTCCACTGATCATCCTTGAGATGTTCCTACAGCTTAATTGGAGTCCACCTGTAATAAATTCAGTTGATTGGACATGATTTTGAAAGGCATACACCTGTCTATATAAGGTCCCACACTTGACAGTGCATGTCAGAGCACAAACCAAGCATTAAGGCCAAGGAATTGTCTGTAGACCCACGAGACAGTATTGTCTCGAGGCACAAATCTGGGGAAGGGTATAGAAAAATATCTGCTGCTTTGAAGGTCCCAATGAGCACAGTGGCCTCCATCATCTGTAAATGGAAGAAGTTCGGAACCACTAGGACTCTTCCTACAGTTGGCCGGTCATCTAAACTGAGCGACTGGGGGAGAAGGGTCCTAGTCAGGGAGGTGACCAAGAAGCCGATGGTCACTCTGTCAGAGCTACAGCATTCCTCTGTGGAGAGAGGAGAACCTTTCAGAAGGACAAACATCTCTGCAGCAATCCACCAATCAGGCCTGTATATTAGAGTGGCCAGACGGAAGCCACTCCTTAGTAAAAAGCACATGGCAGCCCGTCTCGAGTTTGCTAGGATGCACCTGAAGGACTCTCTGGTCTGATGAGACAAAGATTGAACTCTTTGGCATGAATGCCAGGCGTTTTGTTTGGAGCAAATCAGGCACCGCTCATCACCAGGCCAATACCATCCCTACAATGAAGCATGGTGGTGGCAGCATCATGCTGTGGGGATGTATTTCAGCGACAGGAACTGGGAGCCTAGTCAGGATAGAGAGAAATATGAATGCAGCAATATACAGAGACATCCTGGATGAAAACCTGCCCCAGAGCGCTCTTGACCTCAGACTGGGGCGACGGTTCACCTTTCAGCAGGACAACGTCCCTAAGCACACAGCCAAGATATCAAAGGAGTGGCTTCAGGACAACTCTGTGAATGTCCTTGAGTGGCCCAGCCAGAGCCCAGACTTGAATCCAATTGAACATCTCTGTAGAGATCTGAAAATGGCTGTGCACCGACGCTTCCCATCCAACCTGATGGAGTTTGAGATGTGCTGCAAAGAGGAATGGGCGAAACTGCCCAACGATAGGTGTACCAAACTTGTGGCATCATATTCAAAAAGTCTTGAGGCTGTAATTGCTGCCAAAGGTGCATCAACAAAGTATTGAGCAAAGGTTGCGAATACTGTACATGTGATTTCTTAAGTTTTTTTTTTAATTAAATTTGCAAAAATCTCCAAAAAACTTTTTACACGTTGTCATTATGGGGTATTGTGTGTAGAATTTTGAGGACAAAAATGAATTTATTCCATTTTGGAATAAGGCTGTAGCATAACAAAATTTGGAAAAAGTGAAGCGTTGTGAATACTTTCCGGAGGCATGGAATTTCATATGCTATACCATATATGCACACATGATCCACTTTTTTATTATTATTCTCCCCTTTAGTGCTGCTGTTTTACTTTTGCTGTTCAGGAGACCACATCCATTTACTGTAGCTGGCTGTTTCAGTGGAAATTATTTATAATTATACCACTATTTGTCAACTTGCTTTAGCACCATAGGGCAGGGGTTCCCAAACTCAGCCCATGTTTATCCATGTTTCAGCACAGATGGTTACATCAAATGGTGGCACTAATTAAGTCACCTGTGCTTAAGTATGGATATCCTGAAAACCTGGACTGTTAGGGTGCCTTGAGGACCGAGTTTGGGTAACACTTCCATAGGGGATTTTTTTTTGTTGGCACTTGTAACTGCACTCATTGCCTCCCATTCACAGAAATATAACTTTTCAACCTTATTACTAATAGTCATGAGCCCATATCAAACAGGAAGCATTTAAAAAATGCACTGTAGCAAAATGCAAGTTTGCAACTTTGACTCACATGAGAATCACAAATCTGTGCTTTCCATTTCAGTACAATGATTTTTATTTTTACTCCTATTTTAATTCCTATGTGTGTATTTAACTATACAGATTGTGTAAACAAAAAGAGTTTGCTTGGGTTCATTGACATTACATTCAACTTTTATGACTTTTACATTACCCTTACCTGACTTTCACACACAAAACCATTACACTTAGCGGAAACTACATAGGCATATTTATAATAGAAATGAGCAGGTTCGGATTTCAGAGATCCGAACCCATCCGAACTTAGGAGATACGAGGCAGATCCGAGTCGGCTCGGGTTTTCCCGCCTGACAAAGATCTCAAAACGAGGCAAATCGTCATCATCCCGCTGTCGGATTCTTGCGGGTTTTGGATTGTATAAAAGGTCCCGCGATCACCAACATTTTTCATTCCGGCTGTGGAGAGTGAAGAGAGAGGGGGCTGTGAATATGCTGTTGCTGATGCTGTGCATAGGGGCTGGCTACTGTTGTCATTGTCACTCAAGGGCTGGCTTCTTATGTCCATAGGGGGCAGGGCGGGCTGTTGTCCATATATAAGGGCTGGCTGTTGTCCATATAGAGGCTGGCTGTTGTCCTGTCCATAGGGGCTGGCTGGCTGTTGTCCATAGGGGCTGGCTGGCTGTGCTGCTGTGTTGTCCAGGTGGTGCTCTGTCCATCAGGGGTGCTCTCAGAAACACATTTGAAAAGATCCACAGTTGGAGATAATTATTAAACTTGTGATTCTGTGAGGAGACCTGGAAAACATGCACTGTTGGTAGCTCCCGAGGACCAGGGTTGGCTACCCCTGCCTTAAATCATAGATCTTACGCTTGTCCACATATGTGTGCTGGTTAAGTGGCACTTTGAGGCCACTATGTTTTTTTATTGTCCCTGTACAGGTTAGGAAATGCTTTTTCATGTGGAATGCACTGCTAGAAGTCTTCCTGGTCCCCTTCTGGGATGAGAAAATCCACTCCCAGCAGCAGGCATTGCACTCAACGATTCTTCTGGGGCAAGGACTTATGTGAATAAGTAAAATATTTTTTTGTAAATGCCTCCTCCCCTCCCCTTCTCCCTCATAAATTTACTTCGGAATGAAAAAATGTAATTACATTTACTACCAAACCCTTCCTGTCCCTGCCTTCAACTACATACATACTCCAACTCCCTCAGGCCTCTCTTGAATAATAAAAACATTTGTTTCCTGATGTGCCATGTTGGTAGTTGAACTGACACATTTTTGTGCCGCCCACTGCTGCCACATAACTCAGTGGGCCTAAACTGGATGAAAACAATATAGTGAGCTGTGAGGTGGTCAAAATTGACTGGAAACGAGTGGAAATAAATGTTATTGAGGTTAATAATACAGTAGGAACAAAAACAGGCCCATTTTTATCATTATATGTAATTTTAGCTGTTTTTATGATTTTTTAAAGAAAAAATCCGGATCCAAAACAGAAAACAGAAACACGGAGGTAAGGTTTTGGCAAAACCAATTCAGATCCAAAACCAGGGGAGATCCAGATCCAAAACCAAAACACGGGGGTTGGTGCCTTTCTGTAATTTATAATGAGTGTAGAGTGTGCGGTGCACATGGTCCCCTAGTTCCAGGGGAGTTGCATACCACACGCCCAGCACCCATAGTACACTTACCATGTGCCTGCAAGTGGGTCCCTCCTCCTCCATGATACAGTTTCCCAGTGACATTTTCGGGAAGATGGTGCCATGCAGTGTATGCAAATACTTTGTCACTGTGCCAGAATTATCTCTTTTATTTGTATGAGCCGTCCTCACAATTATCGACACTTGCCGCACAAGATAAAATGCAGGGTTTGGGACCCCTCCCCCCGCTGCTCAGAGGGGGTTGGGTATGGGTTCCCGGCAGTCGGGATGCCACAGGTCAGAATACTAACAGCGGCATCCCGACAGTCAGAATCCCAACACCCATAGGTAAGTATGCTACCATTAACCCTTACCCCTCCCCTAACCCTCCCTCCCCGGTGCCTGAACCTAACCTCCCCCCTAGTGCCTAAACCTAGCCTCCCTCTCCCCACATCCTAAACCTAACCATCCCCCTTTGTGCCTAACCCTCCCCCTATTGCCTAGCCCTAAACCTCCCCTAACCCCCGGTACCGGCAATCGGGACACTGTCGGGATTCCGGCTCCGGTATTTAGACCATTGGCATCCGCATGCCGAGATGCTGACTACATCTCCGCAGAGGAGGGGGGCATGTGGCATACAGGCCTCTCGGGCGTTAATACACCACTGGGAAGATATAATGCCCAGATCCCATTGGTTTCTGCCAGTTCTGAGTCGAAGGGCTGGAGAGCGGTACAATAATGAGTGTCTGCAGGAAACAGTGAAGCATGGTGGAGGTTCCTTGCAAGTTTGGGGCTGCATTTCAGCAAATGGAGTTTGGGATTTGGCCAGGATTAATGGAGTCCTCAATGCTGAGAAATACCGCCAGGTACTTATCCATCAGGGAGGCATCTGATTGGCTCCAAATGTATTCCGCTACAGGACAAGGACCCCAAACATACAGCCAATGTCATTAAGAACTATCTTCAGCATAAAGAAGAACAAGTCCTGGAAGTGAAGATATGGCCCCCACAGAGCCCTGACCCCAACATCACCGAGTCTGTCTGGGATTACATGAAGAGACAGAAGGATTTTTAGCAAGCCTACATCCACAGACGATCTGTGGTTAGTTCTCATAGATGTTTGGAACAACCTCTCTGCCGAGTTCCTTCAAAAACTGTGTGCAGAAGAATTGAAGAATTGATGCTGTTTTAAAGGCAAAGGGTGGCCACACCAAATATTGATTTGATTTAGATTTCTCTTCTATTCATTCACTTTGCATTTTGTTAATGGATGAAAATAAACTATTAACATTTCTATTTTTGAAAGCATTCTTACTTTGTAGCATTTTTATACATCTGCCTAAAACTTGCACAGTACTGTGTGTCACCATATTTTGGTTTTAAATCATCGTATTTTGGTTTTGGCAAAACCACCCTCAATTGTTTTGGTTTAGGATTTATTTAAAAATGGATAAAAACACTAAAATTATGTTATTTAGACATGTTTTGTTCCTACAGTATTAGTAACATTAAATCCATTAATTTCGAGTCAATTTTGACCATGTCACAGCTCAGAATACTGTTTTCACCAATATTGGCTAAGTCTACATCACCCTCCCTGGCTAAACTAAGTGACAGAGCAGCGGCACAAAAACATGGCAGTTTAAAAGTATATAGCACATCTATGAAAAATAGTGGTACAGCAGTTGCATACAGGATGGCAGTTAATAAACTATACAACCCTATAGAATGTTTTTATTAATCAAGAAATAATAGACTAAAAGCAAAAGCCTAGTTGAAAATATAATATGCTACCAACACATTTCTCCAAACAGCAAATCTCAGGCCCAGGTACAGCTGATTGCTCCCAGAGTAACATCTAGTAGAAAACAAGATCAAGTTCAAACTTACTCCAAACTGCAAATCACAGGCCTGGGGCCAGTACAGGTGGGAGGCGATCGGGAAGCCGACTGCCTAAATACCGGCAGCCGGCTTCCCGACTGTCTTATCCCGGCAAGGGTGAAATGCTGGGCATCTAGATGTAGACGCCCGCATTTCCCCGACGCCGGGAGACGACAGTCGGGAAGCCGGCTGCACGTATTTAGGCAGTCGGCTTCCCGATCGCCTCCCACCTGTACTGGCCCCAGGCCTGTGACTACGGGAGACTACGATCGTGATGCCGGGCGCCGTGAGCGGACAGCCGCGGGGGGGGAGGGTTAGGTTTAGGGCTCCTGGGGGGGACTTAGGGTTAGGCACCCCCCTGGGAGGGTTAGGCTAGGGGGAGGTAGGGTTAGGGTTAGGCACCCCCGGGGGGGATTTAGGGTTAGGCACCCCCCCCGGGGGACTTAGGTTTAGGCAGCAGGGAAGGGGGTGGTTAGGGTTAGGCACTTAGAGGGGGGATTAGGGTTAGGCACTTGGGGGGGAAGTTAGGGTTAGGCACCCCTAAGGAGGGTTAGGGTTAGGGGGGTTAGGTTAGGTTAGTGGATACTTACCTATCCACGATCGGGATTTCCAGCGCTGTTGGTCTTCCACTGCATCGCACTCTGCTCCTGTCGGGCTGTCGCTGACGGGAATCGAACCGCCGGCCGCATGGCCGGCGGTATTTCATACCAATCCAGTCCAGGTGACTGGGGGTGGAGTATTTTTTAGTGGAAGGTAAGACATTAAATTATTATTACTACTATATTATGACTACTATAGGAAAGGTAAACCGGAAACATGGAGAAAAAGTTAAACCAAACTTCCAAATGTGAGTTTTCAAATGCAAACTAAATCCAAACAGCAAATCTCACACCAGTACAGGTGATTGCTGCTGAAGTAAAGTATTCTAGAAAACTAGATCAACATCAAAATTACTCTAAACAGCAAACAGCAAATCACAGGCCCGAGCCCAATACAGGTGATTGTAGGTTGAGTATTAAGTGGAAGGTAAAGCATTTATTTACTATAAGCAAAAGTACATAAAAAACATGGAAGAAATTTCTGAAAACCAAGATTCTAAATGTGAGTTTTTAAATGCAAACTGAGCAATAGTCACCAAAAGCTACACAAGCATTATGTGCTATATTAGTGGGTGCCGATGTTACACACTCTTTATTTGTGGAGAAGCTGCAGGAAAAGGTGCCTGTACGCCTGAAAGAGAAGCTGGTGATTGATGGTCTTGCAAGATACAGATAATCAACGCCTGTGACAACAAGTGGCTGTCCAGAAAGAGATGTATGCTGCTGCCATGACCTCCAGAAGAGAATTGAAAAGCTGGAGCTGATACTTCAACATTTCCTCTCCAAGTAGTAGTAATGTCCCCAAAAAATGTGCAATGAATAGTTCCTTACTATTATATATGGGTACAAAGTGACCTACTGTAGATGTTAGAATTAATCCTTTTTTAGAGTAATACAATGATGCTGGCTGTAATAGCTGACATATAGCACATGGTACACAGCGTGCCTTATGCTTTTAGAATGCTAAATGTTTTCACTGAGCTCTACCAATTGCCACAAATTTAACATTGTTTAATTGTCCATGTTGGTGATTATAGTGGAGCTCGGACTGCTGATTGATACTAATAGAAATGTTACAGTGATACCAATGTGCAGGCGTAATGGCAACATAATGATACACTTGTAACACTTCATTAACCTCAACGGTACATATTAGTAGCTACCATTGAAGGATTACAATCAATAACAGTAGTACTATGGGACATTTATAATGCCAGGTTGTCACAGTATAATAATTTCTTACCCTTGCACCTCAAATATTAGAGGTATATTTGTAACTGACTGTATTCTCATAGAATATCAGTGGCATGGGATGTAGTTGGCATCCCGGCAGTCAAGATGCCGATCCTCAGAATGCCGGCACCGGAATCTCAACACCAATCAGACTCCCGACGCCAGCATCCTGACCACCGGCATCCCGAGGGTCAGTATTGGGGTTGGAGGGAGGGTTAGGGGTTAGGCACTAGTGGGATGGTCAGACTGCATAGGGGAGAGTGAGGCTGCTGGGACGGAGGGTCAGGTTTAGACTGCGGGGGGGTCGGTTAGGTTTAGGCTGTCTTGAGGGAGGCTTAGGTCTAGGGGTAGAGTACTTACCCGCCGGTGTCGGTATTTTAACCCAGTTGGGATTCTCAGCACCGGTATCCTGGGTCCCGGCATCCCGTACCCAAGCCCAGTGGCATATACTATAGCAACTTCAATTACAATTTATATCCTGTACAAGCATAATAAATTCACAACCTGGGTCAACTATTATGGCCAGCACCACTATATTAAGCCTGTGTTGCTGTGAAGGAGGATTAAATCTAACATCTAGGTCACCTTGGCTTGTACCAATATTTAATATTAAGGAACTATTCATTGCACATTTTTGGGACAACATTACTATTACTTGGAGAGTGGATGTACATAGAATATTAATAACAACATTCACACAATTCTTAGAGGGCCTGGTTCAGCAAGGATCGCAATTGCAAAGCAGCACGCAGGCTATAGCTATATGATGTATGCACGCAGGCTATAGATATATGATGTATGCATCCTTGCAATAAAGCAAATGCAGCAGCAGCTGGATGACACCCCCTGCTGCATGTGCGATCCCAGCACTGCGACGGAGGTGCTACATTAGTGTAACATTGTATATATAGCTAAATCATTCACAAATCTGCGATACCTATTAGAAGGAAATTATCTGAATAGTTATCCGAATCAGCAGAACCAGTAGTGTGACTTTAATATCTCTTGCAGTGAATTCTGCTAAATATCCCTGAAGTACAATATTATTTGGAGATATATCCGGAGAGCTGTAAATCGGACACTATTGGAGGAATATTTTCCATACTCCATCAGAAACTTTAATAATAATGCCTCCATATTAATAAACTGTGGTTTAATCCAATTGGGTATGAAATAGGGGTAATTATTTGTACTACAGTATAAATACTTAAAACTGAATATTAGTATTAACATCTATATTATTCTGAATTATTGCCTTATCCTCTTATTGAATCATGTGAGTGACACTGAAACAAATATTCAAGTTAAAACACCTTCTATTCTTTGTAAACTATTGAATATGAGAAAAAAGCAAAATAAAAAAATAAATAATTTGATTATTTTAGTGAATATCTTATTAAAGGTTAAGATTTAATGTAATTTTATTTGGTAACTTGAGTGCACCATTTAGAGCATTATTTTTCCTCTTTCCCCCTCCCCTTCTATGTGATATATCCAGGGCCGGCTCTACCATTAGGCACCTTTAGGCAGCTGCCTAGGGGCGCCAGGATCTGGGGGGCGCCACAGAGTCTGCCCATCATAATATTCAGTATGTGTCTGAGAGAGACATTCTTGTTGTACTAAATGCAGATGGCGGCTATGGAACTAAGATGATGCCGGTGGTGGGTGGTGGCTCAGTACGCTGAAGTTTTGCCTAAGGTGCTGAGAAAGCCTGCACCGGCCCTGGATATATCATCATCACCCTCATCACTTTTTTTAATATCATAATCACACAATATTAGCTCATCCCCACTGGCATCCATTATTACAGACTCGGTTTGCAATTAGCAGTAAAGGTCTTCCTTGTGTGTAGTCTGGCACTGACCCGTGTGTGTGTGTGCGCACGCGTAGGCTGACATATGTTTTCACAGGCACAATTTAGACATATAGGGGTAGATGTATTATAGCGGCACTTAACGTCGAAGCAGGAAGCACTACCGATGAGATGTATAAACATCTCATCGGCCGGAGAGATGTTTCCCCCCTCCGGCGCTACCCGTTAGAGACAGCAGTGCATCAGCCTAGTGCTGATGCGCTGTATCTCTGTCTCGGCCGGCTCCACTGAGTATGCGCGGGATCTCGCAAGTATCGCGAGATCCCCGCGTGGAGCCCTGGAGCCGGCAGCCGTCGCAGCAGGGACAGCGCTGTCCCTGCTGTGGGGATAGGCTAGCGCCAGGCTGTAGCTGTCGATAACGACAGCTACAGCCGGCCGAACGGTCAGACGATCTGACCATTCATACATAGCCCAGGCTATCGGTGCTGCTATCATACATAGCCCAGGCTATCGGCGCCCCTGTCATATACCGCCCAGACCCCCGGTCATACATCGGGGAGAAGCGGTATCAACGCACATAACATGCGCTGATACCGTTTCTGGGCTTCATGCATCTTCCCCATTGGGGTCTTAGCATTCCCGCTAGGCTGTTTTAGCGGGGCGCGGCGCCCTGCCCTCTTTCTGGAAGGCAAAAAGCGCCCTGCCCTAACAGCCTGCGGGAACTGTCTTCACCCGCGGGTCGCAGTGTCCCGCGGGTGAAGAAATGTGCGGTGACCCGGTCACCGCCGGAGAATAGACGCCAGGCGCATGCGCCCGGCATCTATTCTCCCTGTCTGCAGGGCTTGGGGGCTGCCCGGCGTGTCGGTAAGTGCCGGACACACCCCCAAGAGTGACGAAAAAGGGACGCGTCTTATAGACACGCCCCCTTTTTGATGACCACGCCCCCTTTTTAATGGCCACGCCCCCTTTGATGACCACGCCCCCTGTTCGTACGCACGCCTGCGGCGCGCGTACGAACATGCCCTCTCTAGCTCCGGTTCCCTGCCTCGCACCGGAGCTACAGTGAACACTAGGGTCTATTTACTAAGCAGTGTTAGAGTGAAAAGAGATAAGGTGCCAGCCAAACAGCTCCCAACTGCCATCTCACAGGCTGTGTTTGAAAAATGACAGTTGGGAACTGATTGGCTGGCACCTTATCACTTTCTTATCACTTTTCACTCTGTCTCGTAACACTGCTTAGTAAATAGACCCCATAATATTATATTCAACTGGCAGTTAAGCATGATCCACACACATGCCTGAGTGGCATTAGATACTCACATAGGGGGATTTAGACATGCCCTTTGGGCAGAGCATGGCATGCCCCCTCAGCGCCACGTTGCACTTCTCGCTGCACATTATAATATTGTTTATAGTCTCCCTTAAACTAATTTTCAAAAGTAGGCAAGTATGATTTGTACATTGTCATTAAAGTAATCCTTCACCATTCTATTGATGCTTACTGTATCAGATTGAGTCATGGTAGAGGTGTGGGCATTTCTTTTAAGCCTGATCGTGTGTGTGTGTGTCTGTGCGTAATTTATTGGAAAATGTATGTTTAAATACAAACAGCATATAGCGCCACCTTGTGTCCCTACAAATAGCTGTGCGTTACAATTGTTTATTTTTAACCCTAAGGATTTAAAGCTTGTACATGGTTTATCCAATAGAACTCCCTGTAGGAGTATCTTGTACAGTATTTAACATCACTCAATTAACTTCATGGAAATATAATCTTTCCCTCTTCATGGAGGGGATAGAAATGATCAATGAATGTACTTTGCTTCTGTGTTTGCTCAATCTCAATTTTAATGGGCAAATAGTACAAACTACATAAAGGAAGATTACATATAGTAAGTGAATTAATGTAAGATGTTTTACAGTGTCCTTCCTTGTATCTACATCATACTTTTGTTGTGACCTGTATGAAAAGTGTCTACACCTGCCACATACTGTACAATATGACGCAACCTACAGGCTTTTTATCTAGCCAAGGAATGGCTCTTAAGCTGGCCACACACATAGCGATATTTTACCGGATCTGGCCGATTCCGACACATTGGAATGACAGATCGTGTAAAATATGGCCAAATTGAGAGTAAATTGTGAGTCCCCAATCGCGATCATGATGCGATGTGCGTCCCCGCTGGTCGCAAATCTCCTCGTCAGATCTGCCGTGCAGTAGGGCAGATCATGTGCAGAGCTGCCGGGGAGAGTTTCAAGGGAATCGTACACATCGGCTCATCGTGTGCAGATCGCTATGTGTGTGGGCACCGTTACACTATAATTAGATGATCCAAAGTGAACTAAAATGTATTTTAGATTTTTGCCTCTTCTACAACAAAATAAGTATTTTTTGCTAAATATGACAATGTATTTGTATAATGGCATTAATTTGTC
Source organism: Taudactylus pleione (assembly GCA_031769625.1). Classification (NCBI taxonomy): domain Eukaryota; kingdom Metazoa; phylum Chordata; class Amphibia; order Anura; family Myobatrachidae; genus Taudactylus; species Taudactylus pleione. The sequence goes on from JAUIMM010000039.1 coordinate 18,681,383, forward strand.
ACAACATAATGTAGTTGATAGTGATCAGTAAGATCTGTATTACTAATAGATATAGCGGGTCGTATGAAAGCCTTCACTTAGTAATGGGTTTCTGTTGTTTTGCAAAGCGCAATACTGTATGTTATAGACTCCAAATAGCTGTAAACTCACCAGAAATCCGCTTTAGTAAAACGCCTGGACGCAAGTTTCCATCTGGCACAATTTGCCTGTTGTATTAGCTAGTGATCTGTACATTAGTCATAGATGCAACAGAAAAAGTAATTGGAAAATAAAATTGACTCTGACAACATTTAAAAATAAAGAATAACTTTTTTTAAAACAAAAAAACCTTTAATCTCTTCAGCCATCCAAAGTAAAACTCGCACTGCAAACTATCAGTATTAGGTTTCACAGACCAGTGCTGACAGCACTATAGTAGACACACAGCGTGGGGTATACCCGTTATAGTGCCAAGTATAAACCTTTGAGCACAGGGAGTGTTTCCAAGGGGAATTGGACCCACATAGTAATGTGGGTCACTCCTGGGAGAAACCAGCCCTGTGCTGATAGCATTAGGGCACTACTCAACCCCTTGGGCAGCGGGTGTATGAGGTAATAGTTTGTAAAATCATAGAATAAATATATTTTTCGCTTGCAATCTACAGATCCCAGCTAGCCCTGTTATGCCTAATTTTAATTGCTGCCAGGTCATGCTGGCAGAACCATAAGTGCTAGCATGCCCTAGCATCCAGGGCCGCTACCAACTGCAGTTCACCTGTAAAAAAAAAGTATAAAAAGCACACCCACACTGTAGAAAAAGTATTTTATTTAAATAATAAAAAAACCTTTACAAATGTATTAATTACCTCTTTCCAAGGTTCATGTAAAATCCTTGATCCTGAGGCTTGACAAGAAAACAAGCACCTAGGTGCTGCATGACTAGCTGTTTGAGGGATGCAAGTGTCTTTTTTGAATTTTTTTTATTAATTTTAAAATAATTTTGCAAACACAAGCTGCCAGCTATGTGTGAGTTTTAAAGCCAATGCACATCTCTTGCAGCTTGGTTTCTCAACATTAAAAATAGGCAGACATATAGTGTAATTTGCAGAGATGTGTAAGTCGTTGCAAATTCCCACTTTATTAGATTCTGACGACAGACTGGTGCTTTTTATGTAAGAAAATACTGTTACAAGTTGATACAAGATTTAGGGGGAGATGTAATAAAGCTTGAAGATAGATAAAATTTTGATTAATAAAGTACCAGCCAATCAGCTCCTAACTGTCATTTTTCAAACACAGCTTGCAACACGACAGTTAGGAGCTGATTGGTGCTTTATCTCTCACAATTTTATCTCTCTCCAAGCTATATTAAATCTCCCCTTAAAGTAGCTTCAATATGCTGTACTAACCTTCAGACACTTATATTATTAATTTCTGAAATAATTCCATTTATTTATTTCTGTTTCTTGGAGAAATTATAAGAATTAAAAATTTCTAGCAAAACAAAGGTGTCCTTGAGTCCCATCAGGAAATAAGCACTGGAAAAGAAATGAGTATTAATCGCCTTTGCCAACAGAAGGTTATCCTCTTTTCACAAACTGGCCTAGCACATTTATGACTGTGATATACTATGCATTCATCACATATATATTTAAACATGATTGTTGACATTTTGATACATTGTGTAAACTGTGATTGGGGTGAAAAAGTGTATAATATGTAAAAATTTGCTGTACAATGTTGTATGCTACTGATGATTATTAATGCTGCATATCACAAAGTCCGAAAATGTATGGATTGTGGGCCTGATTCAAATTGGCACGCAATTGCCATCGCACCTGCGATGTCTAACTGTTTAGGAAGGAATCAGTATGATTACCGCTGGCCGCGGGTTAAAACCCGACAGCGGAAGCCCGGCAGTGAAGATCCCGACAGGTGAGTATTTTTTCTATTTACTAACCTAACCTCCCCCCCTAACCCTCCCTTAGGGGTGCCTAACCCTAACCTCCCCCCCAAGTGCCTAACCCTAACCCCCCTTTAAGTGCCTAAACCTAACCCCCCCTTCCCCGCAGCCTGACCCTAAGTCTCCCGGGGGGGTACCTAACCTCCCCCCAGGGGTGCCTAACCCTAACTCCCCCTTCCCCTAGCCTAAAACTAACCTCCTGGGGGGTGCTTAACCCTAAGTCCCTCCTGGGAGCCCCTAACCTAACCCTCTCCCCCCCCTGCAGCTGTCCACGCCCGGCGCCGGGCTTACCTTCGATCGGTAAGCCGGGTTTCGGGCTACCGACGTAGGTCTAATGACAGGCGTCGGGAAGTCAACGCCCTTCATTAAACACTTGCCGGGATTAGACAGTCGGGATGCCGACGGTCGGCATTTAGACCGTTGGCATCCCGACTGCATACCATTAGGAATTGCAAAAATATGCTAATGACTCACCTGCAATACATTGCTTAGAGACACCCACTTAAAGCATCTCACATCCGCCGCTCATGCACAAAACTGGAAACATTGAAAACATTGAACGCAGAACCGGCGGCCATCAACCTTCTGTGTAAGTCTAAGGTGTGACAGTCATAGCGGGTGTCCATAGACACAGAGGGCTCTCCTGCTGCGAGCAAGTATTTCAACAGTGCAGCACTCTTGTGTTTCTTTAGCCATCCCCCATTACCTCCCCCAAACACTGACTACCTGGCACTCACTTTACAAGTAATTCCTCTTTGTGTGCGTGATCACAAATAAATCTCTGTGCATGCTCAGTACCATAGTCCTGTGTGGTATAATGTAACATGTATCAAGTGCACAATCTGGAACCTGATCCCTAGAGGAGGGGTTGGACCATACATGCCTACCCTCCCGGTTTTCGCGGGAGGCTCCCGATTTTTCGGGTAAACCCCCGCTCCCCCGGAAGGGTAGACATTTCTCCCGCATTCTGCCCACTTCCTAGTGAAGTGGGCAGAATTAGGAGAATACCCGCGGCAATCGCGGGTCTCCGTGAAGGGGGCGGGGCTTAAGCTGTGATTCTGCATGAATCATAGCATTTGGCCCCGCCCCCTATGTAAATTGTGGCCAATCGCGGCAATTTTACCGCGAGGGGGCGGGGCTTAATGACGCGAATCATCAAGCCCCGCCCCCGTCGGCCCCCTGCTGCATCTCTTACCCGGGCTTCTCCCGGGAAGAGAATGTTAAAGGTAGGCAACCCTGGGTTGGACCCTCAGGCAGTTTGTTCCCATAAGGTGGTTTCCCCTATACTCCGGTGGACCAGTCCAAGCCTGCTCTCAATACAGTTTGTCTATGTGCGAACACCCTGTTACCACGCAATTATCCACCTTCAGCAGCGAATTGAGATGCAACTGCTTTGCATAAGTCTCTGATCCACACATAGATGTGTACTCTCAGCTCCACAACATGCACAAAGTGAAAACACACAAGCAGGGCCGTAACTAGGGTAGTGCGACCAGTGCCATGGCACAGGGCACCGCAGGGCAGGGGGCGCTGTTTGGACCTGTCAATTTTCCTGTTTATTATCATTCTCACTTGTAGCTTCCTCTTCTTTTATCCCCAGCATCTTCTGGCCTCCCCTATCTCTTCCCTGGCCCTTCCCTATGATGCCATGGACCTTTTTCAGGTGCATTATCTTATATCCCTATTTAAAAAATGGAAGGGGGGGCGCCAATGCTCTCTCTGGCACAGGGCACCAAAAAGTCTAGTTACGGCTCTGCACACAGGATTGCAAATGGGATGGCATGCAACTCTGCAGCAGCCCTGCTATGTATAGTGCAATCTAAAGAAATCTTTCTATCAACAAAACTCATATTCTTATTCCACTATAAGATATGTGAGGGTGGTCCTGAACATTTGTAACCAATGTTAATATTTGCTAAAGCTAAATGATGTGGTTAATTAAAAGAAATTCAACATCTAAAGTACATAGTAAATTTACTTGAGAACCATCTATGTCATGCAGCAAAGAAATTGTTCTTTTGGTTCTAAGAGAAAGACACATGCTGTAAACATGGACTGTCCAGGAGGTGGCACTAAATCCTTATGTCTTGTAGAAGACCAGTAACAAAAATACCAGGTACTCAAGGAAATACTGTCTGATCAGTTTTTTAGGTGACATACGCTGAGATAAATAGGTGTCTACACATTTATATTCTATACTATGACTATTTTAGGGAGAATTAAAAAAATTATAGTTGTCAAAGACATTCTTGGTTATGATCCTCTTTATTTAAAACAACCACTGCACCACCCTTATCAGCTGGTTTTATTTTTTAAATTAAATTGCTTAAGAACAATTTTTTGAGAATTTGTCAAATGGTGCTTAGTGGAATGTTACCCAATATATAACAATACTGTCCCTCTCACTACAATCCTCTCTCAATAATCTCTCAATCATATATCCAAAAGCATTACATCTCATTTTCCTGTTTATATCTTACTCTGTCAAACTTATCAACTAGATGTCACTCTCATGGAATTTATGTTCAAATCTGTCACTTGCTACTTGCCTCACCTGCTGCACCTCCTATACGCATAGGAAAGTCTTTCCTAGAGGTAATGCAACCCCACAGATCACCAAAAAGCCCTAAGATGCCATCTTCCAGACTAAAATGGACATTTTGCAGGAAATCCCTGCATAAGCTGGATGCAGGTTCGGTTAGCCAAGCCTCTGTGGTGGCTAGCCACACCCCCTCTAATGGCTAGCCATACCCCTCTAATGGCTGGCCATACCACCTCTGATGGCTGGCCACACCCCTCTGATGGCTGGCCACATCCCTTACGCAAGGGCCCCTACAATGCATTTTCCCAGTAGGCCCCTTCATGCCCCAGTCCGACAGTACCTGGATGTAAGGAATGACTGCAGCAGATATCGGAGAAATCTACCACTGTCAGTGGCGTAACAACCATCACATCTTTTTCTAAGGGCGTCAGATCTCTAAAAAATATTATAATATTATTATCATAGCACCTTTTTTTTGTTTGACTGCAAATAAATGTTAGATAGATGTTTACTACTTTCACATTCTAGTATTAATTGATATACTACAATGTATATGTTATTGCTTTTTTGTTCATTTATATTTTTTTCTTTTTAATTGCTATTTATTTTGTTGTGCTGCATGCTAAGGCTTCTTTTAATGAATTATACTTTCTGTGCATATATGGAGCTTGAGCACTTTGCTATTGAAGTTCATCATCATATGGTGTTCCTACACATTTCTTGATAGTCACTAGCCTATTTACTGTGTGATGCCATTTATTGTCTGTCAGAGTGATGGTGGTGAGTGATGTTGGAGCTACTCAGCTTCCCAGAATCAGCAGGGCCACCTCTTCATCTGCAACTTTGAGAAAATATTCTCCTTCCTCACTTAGAAAGCAAACAAAATGCTATTCCAGTTGCTCATAACTTCCCTCTTGATCAGTGGCGTAAGTTCATCCCAGACTCCCGGAGGCAAGTTATCATTTAGTGCCCCCCTATCCCCCATATTTACAGCCCTAAGTGGGGTGAATATATTATGGGTGATGGAGGAGATGCCCCTTCAGTGCTGGCACCCGGCGGCATGTGTCTCCTTTGTCTCCCATACTTCTGCCCCTGCTCTTGATTACTGTATCCTCCTGTCTAGCCTTCCAGTACACAGTTCTCCCATCACTCCTCATCCATACTGCTCCTCTCAGTAAATACCTTCATTGGCTCCCTGTACTTTCCATTATTTAGTTTATAAACCTCATCCTATACTCACTAACACTTTCCGCCATACATCTCTGTTGGGAAGGGGTACACACCAGCACTATCTAATGTCTGCTCCTTCACTGAAGCAACCCAGCTTTCTCTACCAAGATGGCCACCAGGGGTGTTACTGCACATGTGTGGCCGTGCCATCGAGCGTTGCAGTGAGCTCTGGGTGTGAGTACCTGTATTACAGCTGTTTCACATAACCAAATGGTCTGCCACTTATCTTCACTGCCACTGCTTATACCACTGTTACCGCCATTACTGTCTGGACTGCTGTATTGCTACAATAAACCTGCAAACCTGGATAAAGAACACTGTTGTGGCCTATACTCCATATTCAAATTCACTTGGAGCCTATTGTTGACCTCCTATGGTTTCTCACCAACAGCACATATCAGGTTATGGGCACAGGCACAACTGTACCCTGCATGTAAAGTATACAGTGAGCCCTGGATTTAGTTCAGCACACTGCATGTACATAGCAGCAGCATTCAGCATGAGCGGTTTAGAGAACTATGCCACTGCTATGGAGATGCAATTTAAGTGTGAGAGGCTGTGGAAGACCACCACTAATCTAGGTGACAATCCTAACCCTGATGATGTAGATAGAGCCATGGGACCCATAGACTTAACTGTAAAACAACATGAAGATAAAGGTCTCATGAGGGGAATAAACTTGAGACGAGTACTATATAAGACAAGATTGAGTGAATGCAAAAGTATGAATGACTATATCGACAAGATAATGTCTATATCTCAGCAATTAACACATGTGGGAGTCCAAGTAGATGACAAGGAAATAACAATGGCAATGCTGCAGAACATGACATGTGAATTGAATTTTTTGGTAGTAGCTTTGAAATTCAATACAGCTAATCAACAGATATTGTACAGACTAAACTCCTGCTTCCAAGAACACATTCAAATTGAATTAAATGCTGAGAATATTGCATTGCATAAAAGAAGTATTATGTCTAAAAAGTTCAAGTATTTGTTAAGAGTGTGCACCGGCCACTTTTCGTTTTTTGTTTTTTTGTTTTGGTTTTGGATCTGGATCTTTCTTAGTGTTTTGGATCTGTATTTTTTTGCCAAAACCACCCTTCTGGGTCTTGGTTTTGGTTTTGTATCTGTATTTTTTGGGAAAAAAGCATAAAAACAGCTAAAATCACAGAATTTGGTTTTTTTTTTCGTTCCTACGCTATTATTAACCTCAGTAACCTTAATTTCCACTCATTTCCAGTCTATTCTGTACACCTCACACCTCACAATATTGTTTTTAGTCCAAAAGGTTGCACCAAGGTAGATGGATGACTATGCTAAGCGACACAAGTGGGTGGCACAAACACGTGACCCATCTAGGAGTGGCACTGCAGTGGCAGACAAGATGGCAGTTTGAAAAACTAGGCCCTAAAGAGTACTTAATGCAAAGAAAAAAAAAAGATAATAACCCCTGTAAAAATTATTTGGATGAATTAAATAACCCCTTTTTATTTGGAGACTGGAGTGAATACACAGCACACCACACAGGGCAGCCCCTGTAAAAATTATTTTGATTAATTAAATCACCCTTTTTTATTTGGAGACTGGAGAGTGAATACACAGCACAGGGCACCGTAGTCCTACACCACACAGGGCAGCCCCTGTAAAATTATTTGAACTGAATATACAACACAGGACAGCACCACTAGACTGGACTGGACTGATACAGTAGAGCAGGTCACCCCCAGACTGATACAGCAGCACAGCACCACTGGACTGGACTGATACAGCAGAGCAGGTCACCCCCAGACTGATACAGTAGCACAGCACCACTGGACTGGACTGATACAGCAGAGCAGGTCACCCCCAGACTGATACAGCAGCACAGCACCACTGGACTGGACTGATACAGCAGAGCAGGTCACCCCCAGACTGATACAGCAGCACCGCACCACTGGACTGGACTGATACAGCAGAGCAGGTCACCCCCAGACTGATACAGCAGCACAGCACCATTGGACTGGACTGATACAGCAGAGCATGTCGCTACGCCACGCTACTTTCCCACAGACACTAGAGAGCAGGGCCGTAACTGGGGCAGTGCGACCTGTGCTATGGCACAGGGCACCACAAGGCAGGGGGCGCTGTTTGGGCCTGTAAATTTTCCTGTTTATTATCATTCTTACTTGTAGCTTCGACTTCTGATCTCCCCAGCTTCTCCTGGTGGCCCCAGGAGTACCCCTATCTCTCCCCTGGCCCTTCCCCATGAAGCCATGGCCCTTTTTCAGGTGCATTATCTTATGTCCCTATTTAAAAAATGGGGGGTGCCAATGCTCTCTCTGGCACAGGGCACCAAAAAGTCTAGTTACGGGTCTGCTAGAGAGACATGTCCTCTCACTACCCTCTCCAGGACTGGAGTGAAGATGGCGGGGCGGGAGGCATGAAATGTGCAAAGTCCGGGTCTCGCGAGAATCTGACACCAGGATGATGATGTTTTGCCTCGTTCCGGGAACCGAGTCTGTCGGGAAAACCTGAGCCGGACTCGGTTCCCGGCTCGGATCGAGGGGGCTCAGGGGGGGGTTCGGAGATCGAAAATCCAAACCCGCTCGTCCCTAGTATTTGTATGTCACAAAGTTGGACACAAGGCTTTTGAATGCAAACTGAAAGATACAAATGCCAAACAGAAAACTAGCATGACAGGGAAAGGGAGTCAGCTTTAAGTGCCACAGACAGTCATAAAAGAGATTGTTTGGTACAGTACATGGGAAAAAGGCACTTCAGTTGCAATAAAGAATGGATTAAAGATTGGAGACAAGATCTTACAGCCATAAAAGTTGGGACAATCACGGTATGCCTAAGAATAAGGTGAGACCATAGTCACAGACTTCCAAAATATGTTATTCATACCAGATATGGGGACAAACCTCATTGCCATAACTGTCCTAGAGAAGTACTAGAGAAGTAAAGGTCAAGTTCACTGAGGGCAAATGTGTTGTTCAGAAAAAACAGGGTGTGTTATAGTGACAGTGAACCGATGACAACAACTGCATGTCCTGGACACAGAGGAGTGTTGTACGATGATGGCCTCCGATTTACAATAAAAGGAACTCTGGCACAGGCGGCTAGGCCACCTGGGCTATGATAACGTCCAGAAGCGTCTTGATGGGATGGTCACAGGAATAACCGTGAGTGACACAGAGGAACCGACATGTGAAAGTTGTATTATGGGTAGACAAGCCCACTATTCCTTTCCAAGATCAGAGACCAGAGCTGAGGCACCTCTAGTGTCGGTGCATACAGACGTGTGTGGACCGATGGAAGTAAAACTGATAAGTGAAAATAGATACTTTCTAATGAGATGTAGTAAAATCTTAGCACCAAAATGTTGACTGTCATAATATAGACATGAAGTCAACAGGGTTAAAATGTTGACAGTCAAAATGTCAACATTGAAAAATTTTAACAGCCAAAATGTAGACAGTCAATATTTAGACAGCAAAAATGTCCATATTTAAGATATAGACAAAGGAAAATGTCAAAATGTAGACACGGTCAAAATGTCGACAGTCATAATGAGATGCCTGAGATAGCCACCAGTTTAAATTCTGCTAGGAGCAGCTAAATAGTTAAAATGCCTCTCAGCCTATAACCAGCAGCATGCTGAACCAGTTGGGTGTTGACGCTATAGCAGGAGACACACAGAGTGGTGGCACCAAGATGGGGGAGCAGGTATTGTTTACCTGTACATGGACCTGTTAGAGAGGCCTGCTGAGGGGGACTATTAACCCTGCACCCACTGCCACCAGGGGTGCTGGAATAACCCTGTTATTTCAGCCCGGGAATGGTAGCTCCTAAGGAGGGGGGATCCTATTTATTTTTGGAGTCCCAATTTTCTGAGGAATTCCAGCCCTTGGGTGACCAATTTGGGACTGGTTACCGTTATGGTGAGGGGAGCCTCCATTGTGTGTCTCCCCACTATAGCAATGGCGACTTTGCAAAATCTGATACCTGAATTTGATTTCTTTGTAGTAGCATTGGAATACTGTGTGACGAGGATATCAACGGAGATTGATATCCTAGTCACACAGTTAGGAATGCATACTGGCTGAACAAAATGCTGAGAGTTCTGCTTTACTCACAAAGGACACTAAAGTCTACAAATGTTTCATATGTCACAAAATGGGACATAAAACCTCTGAATGCAGATTTAAAGATTCAAGTGGCACACAAAAGAAGCAAGAAAAAAGAAACATGTCAGCTTTAGTGGTCACAGACGGATTGCTGGTACATGGACTCGGAAGCCACAAAGCACTTCAGTTGCAATCAAGTATGGTTTACATCATTGAGCACAATATCAGTCAGAGCAGGGGTATCTGACCCTGGTCCTCAAGAGCTACCAACAGTGCATGTTTTCCAGGTTTCCTCACTGATCACAAGTGAAATAATTAGCTCCACCTGTGGATCTTTAAATGTGTTAATGAGTAATGACTACACCTGTGCACCTGCTAGGTGGTCTGGAAAACATGAACTATTAGTAGCTCTCGGGACTGGGTTGGTTACCCCTGAGTCAGAGGGATCAGAGACAAAGTCCTTATAGCTACAAAAGTTGGGATGATCACGGTACGCCTGAGAATTAAAGGTGAAACCATTGTCACAGACATCCAGGATATGTTATTCATACCAGATTTGGGGTCCAAATAGTTGTCATAGAAGACAAATGATTCAAGACCAAGTTCACAGAGGGCAAGTGTATTGTGCAGAATAAAAGATGGACTGTAAAACAAGAACAACACGGTGCCAGCAACTATACGACCGAGATGTGGAGGAGTAATATGCAATGGAAGTCTCTTATTTAAACAAGTCTATGGAGCTGTGGCATAGGTGACTAGGCCATCTGGGGTATAATAATGTCCAGAAACTCCCTAATGGGATGGTGAGAGGGATAGCCATGAACAATCCTGGGAGACCAGCATGTGAGAGCTGTATAAAGGTATGCAAACATATTGTCCTTTTCTCAAGTCAGCAACTAGAGCTGAGTCACCGCTATCATTGGTGCATACAGATGTGTGTGGTCCGATGGAGGTAGAATCGAAGTATATACCAATATTTCCTGACATTCATTGATGACTTCACAAGAATGGCACACATTTACCTTCTTATAGCTAAAAGTGAGGTAATATGCAACATTGCAGACTACAAGAGTTTGGTTGAGAAGATATATGGCATAGAGCACCAGTTAACTACTGCATACACGCCAGAACAGAATTGTGTCTGCAAGCCGGTCAACTGCACAATTGTGGACAGAGTGCAGACTATGCTGAATGATGTAGGACTAGAAAAGTGTTTTTGGGTAGAAACAGTATATCTGAAAAACTGTGTGCCCATAGAAGCTGTGAAAGGCAAAACACCTTTAGACGCTTGGCCTGGTAGAAAGCCAAGCATCGATCATCTCCAAGTCTTTGGTGCAGAGCATATGCACACATCCATAAGAAGAAGAGGTATAAACTGGATCCCAAGTCAGTTAAGTGAATCATGCTTGGATACTGCCAGGAAAGTAAAAGTTACAGACTATGGGACATTACAAACAAAAAGCTTACAAAATACAGGGATGTGTGGTTTTACATAAAACAGTGCCACCTAATGTAAAGCTGCAACAAGAACCAAAGCACAAATCTATTATGCTGAATATGCCGACAGCTGGAAGCGCGTCTGAGTTAGATACTACCAGTGTGGCTAACCAATTACAGAGCAGGAGTTCTGTGAGAAGCAACAGAGGAAAACCCCTAGCAGATATCATGAGCAAATATAATTTTTTGTGAACCGCAAAATATCCAAGAAGCAAAGTCAAGCAGCGACTGGGAGGAATCATTGTATGGCCTGTTGTTAACAGGCCGACTCACTGCAAGACAGTCAAGAACAAGTCAAGTCTTTTGTAAGACTTTTGTTAAAACTGGGATTATTTTTTACACTTTAATGTTTCTAATTGTATTGCCTTTATGATAATAAGTGAATTGATATTAGATTTAATAGTTTGTTGTATATATATATGGCGCTTGGCGCTTGCTGCATTTTGTTGATTTGAATTTTGACCTAACTATTGTGCCATGAAATAAGTTGCATAGCGGTAACAATTGTAGTTGCATAACTTTTCGGGTGCACTATGTAAGCTGCAGTATGCACTATAATAACAGTCTTTTCATTTAAAAAAACTTTGGAACTCCTTGGACTGCATGCAAGTCAGCATGATTTTTTTTCGTAACAGAGATCAAGACCTCAGGAAGTTGCCTAAAAACGAGAACTAGTACATTACAACATTTTAGCCTTTCATTCCATTTCCATGCTTGATTATATGCCTGAGGACAGTGCACACACCATACCTACAGACCTCACCCCTGCAGACCAGTGGCAAAGGATGTCAGATATTGTTTCTGCAAGCATCCTGCTCTCTCTTCTCATCAGCTTTGTAGCCACAGAACCTGAGTGCAGTGAAGGATCCTTCGTATTTGAACATCCTATAAATAACATTGCTGCTGGAAGACAATATGTTATCGTGGCCACAGAAAACTGCCTGTACCAATTTAATCACACACTGCATAAGCTGAAAAGTTCCGGAGCTAGTGGAGAAAATGACGAGTGCATGAAAAAAGGAGGCATGGGTCAGACTGCTCCTTATTATAACAAAATCCTCCTTGTCTATAACGACATTGTGCTCAGTTGCTGGAATGAAAATAAAGGATCCTGCATGGAGCAAAGTATTGATGGCCTGAAAAATCTTAGCAAACCTACTGAAGGCATCGTGCCCTGCGACCCAGAACAGCCAGCTGTGGGGCTCACATTCACCACTGACAACCGATTCTACTTATTTGTTGCTACATTTACACATGAACAATGCCCAGAACCAAAATGGCCAATAGAAATGAGACAGATAGAGAAAGGTTTGCTTATAAGTGGAGGTTCAACAAACATTGTTTCATTAAAGGAAAATACAATGGGTCTGCATTTTGTCGATGCATTTCAATGGAAGGAACATTTTATCTTTCCTTATTACCCATCTAACAGTACAAGTGCGAGACTTGTTGTTCTGCAGGTAAATGCCTTAGCATTGAACTTTCATAGTCAGTCCAATCTTACATGTGGCAGGGATGCACAAAGAGGAGTCATTTTGTCTTCCTTTGCATTTGCTAATTCAGAAGGATATTTTTGGGCTGGAATATTTGCTACACACAAGGACGTCTCACCGGACAGAACAGCACTTTGTGTCTACAATCTCACTGTCTTAGGCAATGGGTGCATCAAACACGACTTTGCATTTAGTGGAGACTGCGTGAGTATTTTCTTATTTAGATCAGACATGTTGTATATACAATAATATTTGATATCTAAATAGTTGGTTATGGCCAGGGCCTACGAGGGCTAAAAACTGCCCCAGGCATTTAAAGCACAAATGCCCATCTGTAAAGTGAGAATATCTGGGGTAGGTGGAGTAGTTGCTGCTCAGTGTTGGGTTCTGCCAAGGCAGTGTTGATTTTTGGTGTCTTTTGTTCTGGTATAATGAATATATGAGTCTCTGTGCAAGATCCCCGTGCAATGTTCCAGTGTCAAACGCAGGATTTTGAAAGGAAGGGTTTCCAAGTCCTTGGTTACCGAACCACTGAAAAGACATCTAGCCACAAATAAATAGATAGATAGATAGATAGATAGATAGATAGATAGATAGATAGATATAAACAGCTTACACAGGATTTAGGACCACAACTAAAAAAATAACACTCAGCCTGATGGGGTACAGACACACTGACTGACACAGACACACCCCTATCACTAAAAAACATGAATGCAGCAGGCAAATAAATACAGCCAGCATGATTTATTAAAGACCCCCCTCCCCCTTTCCGATGCGCCCAGTAGTAGTCCCCCTTATGCAGTGGCCCAAGTAGTACCCCTTATATAGTGCCCCCAGTAGTCCCCCTCTATGCAGTAGCCCCAGTAGTGCCTCTTATATCGTGCCCCCAATAGTAGTCCACCTTCTGTAGTGGCCCCAGTAGTACCCCTTATATAGAGCCCCCAGTAGTAGTACCCCCTTTGCAGTGCCCCCAGTAGTGCCCCTGAAATAGTGCCCCAAGTAGTAGTCCCCCCTTTGCACTGCCCCCAGTAGTGCCCCTTATGTAGTGCCCCCAGTGGCAGTCCCCATTTTGCAGTGCCCCAGTAGTGCCCCTTATATAGTGCCCCCAATAGTAGTCCCCCCCAGTAGTAGTCCCCTCTATGCAGTGCCCCAAGAAGTGCCCCTTATATAGTGTCTCCAGTAGTAGCCCCCTCTATGCAGTGCCCATTATATAGTGCCCCCAGTAGTAGTTCCCCCTTTGCAGTGCCCCCAGTAGTGCCCCTGAAATAGTGCCCCAAGTAGTAGTCCCCCCTTTGCAGTGCCCCCAGTAGTGCCCCTTATGTAATGCCCCCAGTGGCAGTCCCCCTTTTGCAGTGCCCCAGTAGTGCCCCTTATATAGTGCCCCCAATAGTAGTCCCCCCAGTAGTAGTCCCCTCTATGCAGTGCCCCCAGAAGTGCCCCTTATATAGTGTCTCCAGTAGTAGCCCCCTCTATGCAGTGCCCATTATATAGTGCCCCCAGTAGTAGTCCCCCCAGTAGTAATCCCCCCAGTAGTGCCCCTTATATAGTGCCACAAGTAGTAGTCCTCCCAGTAGTGCCCCTTTTATAGTGCCCCCAGTAGTAGTCCCCCCGTAGCGCCCCTTATATTGTGTCCTAAGTAGTAGTCCCTTTATTCAGTGCCCCTAGTAGTGCCCCCTATACAGTGCCTCCAGTAGCGGCCCTCCCCCTATTCAGTGCCCCTAGTAGCGGCCACCCCCCTATACAGTGCCCCAGTAGTGCCCCTCCCTTGCAGTGCCAGTGTCAGTGCCCGTGCCCCTTACACACACAAACAAAAAAACCCCCACAACTTACCTGAAACCCCGCTCCTGCCGCGACCGCCGCTGTCCGCTCAAACCGGCCCACTCTGCACTATGGGAGAGATGTCATGACAGAGGTTCAGTGATTCACTGCGCAGGTGACGTCATGACATCACCCGTGATGTGAGGAGCGTGCTTGCCCTGCGCACCGTCATATCAGTCAGAGGCAGCGGTGGTGCGGCAGCAGCGGGAGCGTGGTGAGGTAAGTACTGGGCAGGGGGCCTTGCATAATGATAAGGGGTACTACTTTAGGGGGGCCTGCATAAGGGGCGCTACTTTAAGGGGCAGTGCATATGGGGGCACTACTTTAGGGGGCCCTGCATGTGGGGTAAAACTGCAGAGGGCACTGCATAAGGGACACTACTTTAGAGGGCCCTGCATATGGGGTAAAACTACAGGGGGCACTGCATAAGGGGCACTACTTTGGGGGTACTGCATATGGGGTAAAACTACAGGGGGCACTGCATATGGGGAAAAACTACAGGGGGCACTGCATAAGGGGCACTACTTTGGGGGTACTGCATATGGGGTAAAACTACAGGGGGGCCCTGCATATGGGGTAAAACTACAGGTGGCCCTGCATATGGGGTAAAACTACAGGGGGCACTTCTTTAGGGGACAGTGCATATGGGGCAAAACTACAGGGGGCACTGAGTAAGGGACACTACTTTAGGGGGCACTGCATAAGAAGCACTACTTTAGGGGGCCCTGCATATGGGGTAAAACTACAGGGGGCACTGCATAAGGAACACTACTTTAGAGGGGACTGCATATGGAACAAAACTACACAGGGCACTGAATTATGTCTCTAAACAGATTGTTAACCCTAATAGTCACTTGTAACTGTCTATAAATGATTAGGCAAAAATCAGAATGTTACATAACGTAATGAACACTCTTTACTCCAATGGTATAAAATAATTAGCTGAACATATCTGTAACACATACAGTATATCCTGTGGATTAGTACAAGTTACACTACAATATCAGTTCCAAGGTAGATACATTCCAGCCACCGGTGGTACGCCTCCGGGGTCTGGGTATCACAGAAGGATGGCCGCGGTCTGGGGGGGGTTATGTTACAAGCTTAAGTTCCTGGTAACTGATTATCAGACATCCCCGCCTATATAGAGAGTTACTTTTCCACCTTCCTGCTGCCAAGCGCTTCGACTCGTCATTGGCTAGACTAGGAGGCTTCTATCTTCGAGGACCGCTGCTCCATACACCAACCTTCCAGATTGTTTGTGTCACATGACCGCTATGTGTAGAAGACAGTATACAGGACAGGGATACGCATGCAAAGTGGTGTAAGTTGGTAGTGTGTTTTGGAAAAAGCTCCAACGCGTTTCAGCCGTCTATGGCCTTCCTCTGGGAGTTGTGTACCATGTTATTCTTGGATCTGATTATGTAGCCATGGGTCAGTACTCTCGTATGCAAATAGTATTGGCCCTTTCCTGATTGGTTGATTCTCATCTGGATCTGATAGGTGATTAAGTCTGTCACTCCTGGATGTAACAGTGGTATTGGATGATCTGGTAGTGTTTTTTTCTAGCACCCTGCATCTGTCACAACCCATGCAGTTCCTCTTTCCTGCCTGTGGTGTCGCTCTCTGCTGTTGTGCTTCTAGCACACTGTGGTCTGTATCTTAGCAGTTTGTTGCATCAGCTGAGTGTGCTAGCTGCACCAGAGCAGAGATCGACACCCCAGGCAGGAAAGAGGAACTTGCCAAGTGGGAGGCAGGTGCAGGGTGCTAGAATGAACACAATCTGGTGTGAACAGTGCCATATTGTGTCTGGATATATATTGGTTACAGAGTCATAAAAACTAGAGAGAATAGAGGCGTTCTGATAATAAAACTGCAGGATGTCAATCAAGTTCAGTGTTGCATGCTTAGTTACAGATGATGCAGCCTGACTATTAGGTTATAAACATTGATGTGTAGATCTCGTCTGAATGTGGCAATTCCCCCTATCTCATATGGAGTGGTTACATATGGGTGACAATACTATTGGTATTGCGTATTGCTGGCCATTGAGGATCATTTGGTATTGCATACAGAGATCTAGATAGGATGTAAATACCAAATGCAATAAGCTTGGGATCTATGGGGAAAAGGTTATATAATTCATAGGGGTATGACAGCGTCAGGTTCCTGGCTCCTGTATCCTGACCGCTGGCATCCCGAAGGGAAGTATCGGGAGTTAGGCTAGTTTCACACGTGCCGGTTTTGACCAAGCGGCAAAGAGCCACCCGTTTTTTTGCCGGGTGTGAAAAATAGATAACATGGAAGCAGTTGGATCCTATCAAACGGGCCGGGCACGGCACGGTTGCTGTGTAACAGCTGGGAGAATCCACTGTGCAGGATGGCTGCCGTGCCATGCCCGTGCCGTGCCCGTGCCTGTCCCTGCACGCCAGTGGTGTATAGGAAATAATGTTTCCTTTCACACACACGGGCTTGTGCCGGCTGGGCTTGTGCAGCAGCTGCTGCTGTGCATGCCCGCCCCCACAAAAACACATTAAAAGCACCTCAAAGCCGCTGCTTGTGAAAGGCACTGAGTGCCTGAAAAAACCCGGCCTGCTGCCGCCAGGTTCTTCCCCGCCCGGCCAAAACCGGCAAGTGTGAAACTGGCCTTAGGGGAGGGTTAGGTTTAGTGTTAGGGGTAAGGCACTAGGGAGAGGGTTAGGGTTAGGCACTAAGGGGGGAGGGTTAGGTTTAGGGTGCGGGGAGGTTAGGTTTAGGCACCAGGGAGGGAGTGTTAGAATTAGGGAGCAGGGAGGGGGAAGTTAGGTTTAGGCACTAGGGGGGGAGGTTAGGATTAGGCACGTGGGAGGAAGGGTTAGGATTAGGGTAGAGGTTAGTGCTACTATACTTTAGGGATGTGCAGGCTATACTTATGTATGGGTGTCGGGATTCTAACTGTCGGGATGCCGCTGTTGGTATTCTGACCAGCGGCACCCCGACCGCCGGGAACCCATACCAAACCTTTCTGGCTTACGTATCTATTGCGACATAAATGATCTCCATCTGTGTTTGATAGTTTTACTGCATCTATTAATTTATTTACTGCTTGCAGATGATTGATTTTATTTAATTGTCTCTATTTAGCCCAAGTGGTGCAAATGTTTTAATTCGTACATCCACCTGAGTTCTATTTTATTTATCTTATTAGTGAAAGCTCCTCCCCCCAGTTAGGTCTCATTTCTTGTATCCCTACAAATTGTAGTGTTCTTATGGAAGTCTTTGAAATGTTTAGATAAGTTGTGTTCCTCTAAACCTTTTTTAATGTTTCGTATGTATTTGCTAATGCGTACTTTCAGTGGTCTTGTGGTTCTGCCTACGTAATGCTGGTGATATACACATTCAAGGAAACAAACCACTCCCTTACTGTTGCATGTCAGTCTGCTTCTTATCTCATAGGTAACATCTGTATGATTGGATCTGAAGTGGTTTTGTACTGTGTCTTCCTGAATTAGTAGACCCTAGACATGTGCCACAATAATAGAAGTTCATTACGTTATATCACATTCTGATTTTTGCCTTCTCATTTATAAACAGTTACAGTGACTATTAGGATTAACAATCTGTTTAGAGACATACAGTAATTCATCAATACACTCTACCTTCTTGAATGTGAGACATAACTTGAGAGGAGGAGACTTTATTAATAAGATAAATAGAATAGAACTCAGGTGGATGTATGAATTAAAAAGGTTTGCCCCACGTGGGCTAAATATAGACAATAAAATAAAATCAATCATCTGCAAGCAGTAATTGAATTAAAAGATAAAGTAAAACTATCAAACACATATGAGATAATTTTATTGTCGCAACAGATGTGTAAACCAGAAGGATTACCAGTAGGGAAAACATACCCACTAACAGTAAACATCACCAGATGTATGACTCCTATCCCTAATGATTACATAGCCTTTTCAACATAGATCCGGAGCTGATTGCATTTGGTATTTACATCCTACCTAGAGCTCTGTACGCAATACCAGATGATCTTCAATTAGCAGCTATACCAATAGTTTTGTCACCTTATGTAACCACTCGATATGAGATAGGGGGAATTCCCACATATAGAGAAGATCTACACTTCAATGTTTATAATCTAATACTAATAATCAGGCCGCATCATCTGTAAATAAGCCTGCAACACTGAACTTTAATGACATTTTTCAGTTTTAGGGGCCTATGTATCAAAGATTGAAGAGAGATAAAATTGTGAGATATAAATCACCAACCAATCAGCTTCTAACTTACATTTTATAACCTGTGTTTGAAAAACGACAGGACATGATTGGTTAATACTTTTTCTCTCACAATTTTATCTGCAAGGTTTTTGAAGCAGGTACATACATGTGACAGAGGGTAGTGAGGGCCATGCTTGCGAGACCCTATCAACTGGCTGGAATGTGTGGACTGGACTGCAAAATGGTGAGGCGATATAAGGGAGATGGCACTAAGCCTTGGACAGTGAAAAAGTGGAGAGTAATAAAGTACCACCCAATCAGCTCCTGTCAGTTTGCAGGCTGTGTTTGAAAAATGACAGGAGCTGATTGATTGGTACTTTATCACTCTCCAATTTATCACTTTCCAAGGCTTGGTACACCTGCCCCACTGTATGTATGTAAAGACCCCAGAAACCAACTCTTTAAAAGGATTTGTAAATAATTAGACAAAAGTAAACCATGTTTTTCTAAAAACTGATACTGCTAGTTTTATATGCTCGCTGAGGGCAAGATCTATAACTGATGCCCAACCCATGCAGGGATGGAATGGGGCTGTTGATCCCCCGCTAGTCCCTCTGCACGCACTCCCGCAAAGGGGGCGTAACCTTTCCATAAAAGGGGCATGGTTACGTGTCATGGGGGCACGTTGCGAGTCACGGGAGCCTGGGCTCGTTGCACGCCCCCTGTCTTTCAGTATCCCGGCCGAGCAGAGTGCCAGGAGGTGGAGCTGCTTGGCCAAGGTTTAACACCAAACCGGCCCATCTGGCCCCCGGCACTTCTGGCATTTGCCAGAAGTGCCAGATGGGCAGTCTGGCCCTGCCCCCATGACACTCCCACTAAACAGAACAGTTCCGTGCGTCCACATGGTCGCTGCCCAGAAGTGCCAATTTTTACATAAAGAGTGGGCCATAAATGGAGGCACTGATCCCTCCATACTTGCAATCTCCATTCATATGCATTATTCTCAAACAGCACATGCGCAGTCGGCATCTTGATATGTAATATATCCATTAGATCCATCCTCAATTCCACTTGCATCCAACTAAGAATCAGGCCCAATATATTTATATATTTCAGCTTGAATTTATAGTTTTGCTCACGTACCCCCAATTACTTACTTACCACCAGTGGCTGATTTACCCAGGGGATGCTGGTGTGCAGCCCCCAGTACAATCCGCCACCCCCTGGCACTTTCTAGTACAAGTGCTTTCTGCTAATCACACACAGGACAGGTAGGCCCAGGGGAGGTGTTTTCTCCCCCTGGGACTGCTAGTCCAGACCACGATTAGCAGAGAGAGCGCCTCCAATGTGAAGCCATTCCCCTGCCTTGCCCTGAGCTCTATCTGACTTCTCAATGTACATTGGATGTTATTGTTATTGCACCTTTATTAGTTAGCATTAGCACCATTGATATGTTCTATTGTTCATTCTTCAGATTGTAATATTTATAAGCATTTTATTTACAGACTAGTAATTTTAGTGATCTTATGCCAATACGCGAAATGCCGACACTGATTCACGGAGACCTATCTGCAGTATATGCAATGGAAGTGCAGAAGAGACTGGTATTTTTTCTTGGAACCAGAAAAGGACAATTACTTAAGGTCAGCCAATGATATAAATGTTTGCCTGCCCATGTCATGTAGTAAAGAGAGGTAAAATCAATGTAAACTTTTTTTACTGCCTGGTGTTAAGCACACCCATTGTGGTCTTACATACCTGTGTGTAACAAATTATACATTTACTTACAATGGGCCTGATGCAGAGTTGTACACAAATTTGTACAGAAAATCTGTTACTGAATTGTGTGCATGGCAAAAGTATACCCATATGCAGAGTTGTACACATCTTGCCGCACACACACCCCCTAGCCATATGCTTGGTTTGCTATTAGTCATCATCACCATCAAGGCCCACTTGAACCATCCTATACTAGGTGCAATAGATATCTCTGCAAATAAGCATATTTACATTTACGTACAACTGTACATTCCATCAAAATGCCCTCACTGATCTTTGCCTTGGTGAGAATGCCCCATTACAGCACAATCATGCCCTCTTCAGTTGAAAGTGGAGATGCGGTTGAAATACATTAGACTTTTCATTACTCTTAAATTCAAACGCTCAGTTCAGGTGCATTAACAAAATGAAAACGCACAATATAGTCTCCGCAAACAGGTGAACATACAACTCTGCATAATGCACAATGTGTTTAAATGCCAGTGCAAGGTAAAGGGGCAACTGCTTGGTATTTCAGCAAAGTTATGTATAATACTGACTCCCTACTGTACATCCTTTTTACCTTCAATCATTATATGAAAGCTATACAGTTTATTTCTATCCAAATATTATTTATGGCAATGTTAGGCAGTAAGGGGAAATACATTTAGCTTTACTCTGTAATGAAAACCAGAGATCAAAATAACTTTAGTTATTTTTTATGGAATGGGTATGAAGTCCAGCCGATTCCCGATGCTGGCAGCACGGAGGGAGAAGATCCAGACAGGGCAGGTAAGTACCCTATCCCTATCCCTCTCCCCTCCCTCTAACCCTCCCTTAGTGGTGCCTAACCCTAAGCCCCCCCTAATGCCTAACCCTAACCTCCCCCGGGGGTGCCTAACCCTAACCTCCCCTTACCGCACCCTAGACCTAACCCTCCCGGGGGGGTGCCAAATCCTAATCTCCCCCCAGTGGTGCCTAACCCTAACCCCCCTCCCCCTAGCCTAACCCTAACCCTCCTGGGGGGGTGCCTAACCCCGGGAGTCCCTAAACCTAACTCCCCCCCCCCACGTCTAAGTGCTAAGACGTCCGGACTTACCTCGATCGGTCCGGCGTCCTTCTGTATTCCGGCATCAGGATTAAGATAGGCGTCAGTATTTCAATGCCTATCTTAAGCCCCTCTGTTGGGCTTTAGTTGTCGGGACATAGACCGGCGGCATGTAGTTCGTTGGTCTATTAACTACATTAATCAATTACATATGGGTTTGTGTAGCACCTGTTAATAATAAGGATATATATCACAGAGAAGTTCACAGACCATATCATATCTCAGAACTGAGGCCCTGATTCAGAGCCCGATGCCCTGACAGAGCGCTCGCTCTGAATCAGGGCCGTCCCTTTGAATTTAAGAGCGGCCTCCTGGCCGCTTGCATAGCTGTGGGTGACCACCCACAGCTATAGTGAGCGGCCAAAATGATGGTCGCGATGGTCGACGAGACCCTTGCGGTAGAGTCTCGTTGCCGCAAGCCCTGGACTGCTTTTGGCTCTATCAGAGCCAAAAGCACTCCCACTGACATCACTTGTGATGTCAGTGGGGCCGGCCACACTTCCCATGGGAACGCCTCCATCTGGGCAGCCACGCCCCCAGCACGCCCACCAAAGGGGCCATGCTGTCACTCACCATCGACAGCACGCCCCCTTTGGTGCGAGACCCATAACAGCAGCTTGGCCATCGTTATTTGGATATCGCGCATGCGCACGACGGAGCCGCCTACATCGTGCGCATGCGCACTTGGCCAACATCAACCCGCTTGCGAGCGCTCGCGAGCGGGTCTGAATTAGGCCCTGAGATCTAATATCCATAAAAATGTACGATAAGGAATGTGAATCATTCCAAATAATTTCAAAATGAACACTGAAATGATTACATCAGAATGCACTAGTTATTGTATCCGATGACATAAAAGTCACTTCTTCTACAGATTATGGGCTCTATTTATTAACATTATTTTTACTAAAATAAAGTGAAAAAGGGTGTTTTCACACCCTTTTCACATTATTTTAGTTTCACCTGTAGTTATTACAGGGCAATTGGAGTAGAATTAGTAAAATTCTACTCCAACCCCTAATATAACTTATTTTTAGTAAAGCAGATCGCATTTCCCATAATTGTAATGGGAAATGTGATCCGACCAGAGTTACTAAAAATAAATTGTAAAAAAATACCGGGGGAAGCCCTGTGATAATAACGCCACCTGGAGGTGGCGTTATCCAGGGTCTCCCCCGGTTACCGGGCTCCCACTCTGCTCTAACAGGGAGAGCAGAGGCGGGAGCCGGTACCAGTAATCAGCTATGTGGTCTAAACAGACCGCAAGCTGATTGCTGTAAAAAAAGAGAAAAAAAATGTAAACATTTTTTTTACTTACCTGAATCCAGGGACCGGTGATCGGGCCTCTGGTGATGGCTCCTCTCCGGTCAGCTGGTCTCCCATAGTGCACTGCGGCCCGGTCATCAGGTGATCGGGTCCCAGTGCAGTATGGGAGATCACCTGATCGGGAAGCCCGGAGAAGATCACCGGAGGCCAGGAGGATGCAGGTAAGTGTAATGAAGGGAGGGGGGGTCGCGGGGGTCCGCGATCGTGGGGGGCGGGGCTTAGCATTGGTGGGGGGTAGCAGCGACGGTGGGTCGGCGCATGCACGGGCTCTTAGTCGCGGTATTTTTTCCAAAAATACCGCGACTAGAGTGCGGATGGGATCCGCAGGGACAGAGCTTTATCACAAGCTCTGTCCATGTAAGGGATTTATAGTAAATCCCTGTGACATTGCATGAATTCGCAATGCGAATTCACTCGGTAATATCACACTACAATCCGCATTCAATATGCGGATTGTAGTAAATAGAGCCCTATATCTTAAAAGAGTTTATCACTTATATATTATACAGAGAAAAAAAAAGTAAGTCAGAAGTTAAGGCTGCAACCCCAATTTGCTAAATAGTATAAAATGTATTTTCACATACTACAGTACATTGATATTAAAAGTCTGTAATCTGTTTTCCATGAAGAGTGTAAAAAACTTTGGCTGTGACATTCTCCAAAACTTTTAATAGAAATAAAATCTATGTTGGGAAATAGAACCTTACATATTATTAGTAAAGCTGGCCACACATCTAAAGATTATCTGTTCAACCAGCCAACTAGTTGATTGGTTGGAATGAAAATTTGGTAAGGTATGGGAGTTAAACCTTCTATCGGATGAGGTGTTGTCATGTGTGCAAACCACTTATCATACTAACATAAAATAAAGACACTGAGACGTGGATTTGGCAGATAACTTGATGGCGATTTATTGGAGAAATTAATATTATTTATTAATTCTTAAATTAATTAAGGATGTATGGTGGCAAAGAAAGGACGGCCAGAAATCAGCCAGATCTGCTATGCCCACACACAAACAACAAAAGACATAGCAGGCGTAGATCGCCCAGAGTGCATACACATAACCATGTAAACCATGTCAAACACAAAAGGTAACGCTCACCCCCTAACTTGACTACCCACCCGTTTAGGTGATGATACTGCCCCCCGTTAGGTTGGTACAGCCAACTACCAGTCAACGAAGGGAACGCCCTTAACTCATAATTGCACCTGGACTGGTGAACTGCCGTTCTTTCCGCCACTACATAATTAACTACAACAACCTGCCAATAATTGCAAAGGGAAGGGAGGGTGGGCAATCTGGAACAAAGAGGCTTTGGCCCTCACTTCTAGCCCCTTATATAATGTCTCTATTGAAAACCCGCCCCTGCTAACGATAGGCTAACTCTAAACAGTAATTTGCATACATGCCGGCCCCCATCCTAGAGGTTTAACACACCTCTTTTCTTATGCAATCTTTCGGTTTCACTAAACCTTCTATCGGATGAGGTGTTGTCATGTGTGCAAACCACTTATCATACTAACATAAAATAAAGACACTGAGACGTGGATTTGGCAGATAACTTGATGGCGATTTATTGGAGAAATTAATATTATTTATTAATTCTTAAATTAATTAAGGATGTATGGTGGCAAAGAAAGGACGGCCAGAAATCAGCCAGATCTGCTATGCCCACACACAAACAACAAAAGACATAGCAGGCGTAGATCGCCCAGAGTGCATACACATAACCATGTAAACCATGTCAAACACAAAAGGTAACGCTCACCCTCTAACTTGACTACCCACCCGTTTAGGTGATGATACTGCCCCCCGTTAGGTTGGTACAGCCAACTACCAGTCAACGAAGGGAACGCCCTTAACTCATAATTGCACCTGGACTGGTGAACTGCCGTTCTTTCCCGCCACAGCAAGGTTCTGCTTAGAAGAACCGCCGCACCGCCACCATACCAAGGAGTACCCCAATAACGCCAACACCCTAAAAAGATCCACAAGAAATAATGACACCCCTTCTTCTGTCAAATGAACTCCATCAGCCCTATATAAATGACTAAAACGAAATTGAATGCCCTTATGGTAAATGACACGGCCATCATTGGCCATCACAAATTTGGCTACTGCAAAGTTAAGCTTCTTCCTAGCCTCATCTATAGTGGGAAAACTCCTAACCCCACGCCAGACCTGTCGAGGCACAATGCAAGACCAAAGTAATGTACACGAGGGCCAGGCCGATAGCACCCTCGCCAAATCGTTAATTATATCAAGTCGCAATGCTAAAGAGGACTTCTGTCCTAAGTCGTTGCCTCCTAAATGGGTCACCAAAATACGTGGCCTGCCAAAATTTTTTGCGTACTCTAACAGTCTAGGACAAAAGGAATGCCATCTCATACCCCTGAAACCTATCCAACGGATCCTAGCAGAATGTTCACAAAGTGGAGCATGATCTGAACTCATAAAGCTAGCGGCCCAGAAAATATAAGAATGGCCTGCGTGTCAAAGAGCAAACCTAAAAATGGAGAAAAGCAGTAAATACCAAATTAGTAGTTGTAATAAAACAATAAAATTTTATGGTGTATAAGTGGGATCTGAAAGAACAATAAGTGAGTATCTGCCAAAAGAAAAAGTTTCTATTGGTTGCCAGCTTTACTATTTATAGTGGCTAGGACAAACAAAAAGACACAAAGGGGAAGAATGGGTGGGGGGAAATTGGGAAAAAACATGTGAACTCGGCAAGAGGTAAAATAAAAACCTGCTGAGGGATGGACTATGACCTAATTAAATGTTTTGAAATTAGCCGAATTGAATCCGTCAGATCAGGCAAAAATTGTAAAATCCCTCAAGACTCCCATTGCCAGCAATGGCGAGTAGCTAATCCCGAGTAGGGTAGACAGGGGTAACAGACGAGACAAGACGAGACGGAACTTGAGACAAAAACAAGAAAACCAGGCAAGCAATAAAACATAACATTGAAAATATTACATTGCCCTATGGTTCCAAACAATCTTAATGAGTAGGTCGGATGTAACTTTTATAACTATCCGATTTCCAACGTCCCAGTGACTTAATTTCCGATGGTGAGAAACCCGCAGCAGCTGCCGAAGTTGCGGCGCCGATCCTAAATGAGTGCGTACCAAAATCCTGAGGTGAGAGGCCTAAACCCGATACACACTGCTTCAGAAACCAACCAAACTGGTATTTGGTAAGCGGAGTTCTGTTCAAGTGCATAAGCCATGAACCAGGTACATCCGGGCGTAACAATGCGTAACGCATCGCTAACGCCACAGGGCAGATCCGTTCGTCCTTAGACGGACTCAACGAGAACCACCTACCCCTACCAGTCTGGTCGGTCTTTGACCGCCGTATCCTACAAAGCAAAGCTCGATGAGTGACCGAGATATCCGAGCAGAGCATGGTGGCATCAACCCGTTTGGAAGATGCCACCAACTCCGATACGCGCAATGCGCCGTGAAAAGCCACCGAAAACGCCAATTGGATCAGGATCGCCTCGTACTCGGTAAACGCCACTTCGGGGACTGCCCCCAGCACTGCTGGAAGCAAATGGGCATCCACAGGTTTCCTACGGTCAGCAACTGGCCGAGAGACTCGCGCCCAACCCCTTAAAGCCTTCGCAATCAGAAAGCTTTTAGTAAAGTCAGGTTGTCCCTTTAATTTAACATAAAATGCAATGCCTGCCAAGGAGCGCGCCACAGAAGCCCTGGATCTACCCCCCAAACGGAGACTCCAAATAAAAGAAAGCATCGCACGATGCTGACCCTTACCTGCCTGCCTGCTGCTACGGGAATAGTCTTCCCATTCATGCCAAGCCTGATGATAAGCTCGCAAAGTGGAGGGGGCTAGAGACTGCTCTGCTAAGCCCTCCATGCCGGCTCGATCACCTGCCAAACATAAGAGGGGCAAAGCACAGCATCAACGTCAGCACCAGGGGCCAAAGATCGGAATCTAGCCCACTGAAAACGTGATAACGCATCAGCTATCCCATTCTCTACCCCCGGCACGTGTCTTGCTTTAAACATGATGTTAAAACGCAAACATGTCAGCACCAGCTGCGCAAGCAAAAGCAAAACCAGCAGGGAAGACGCGCGTTGACGATTAATCGCGTGCACCACGCCCAGGTTGTCACACCTGATCACGATGCTGCGATTGCGCAAGCGTTCACTCCAGATTTCTAAGGAAACCATTATGGGAAAGAGTTCGAGAAGGAGCAAGTCCCTGGTCAAACCCCTTCCTTCCCATTCCTCTGGCCAATGACCAACGCACCAGGAACCATCAAGGTAGCAACCGAATCCCGTGGCGCCTGCCGCATCGGTGAACAGCTGCAGCTGCAAATTGTCCGCGGGTGGAGGCAACCACAGCCGGACACCATTAAAATCCTGCAGAAACGAGACCCAGACAGAGAGGTCCCGCTTAATCTCTGAGGACAAACGGAGTAAATGTCTCGGCTTAGTGACTCCAGCCGTGGCCCTTTCTAGCTTGCGCGAAAAAACTCTGCCCATAGGAATGACCCTACAGGCAAAGTTCAACAGGCCCAGGAGAGATTGCGCCTGCCGCAGGGTAATTTTATTGGAAGCCGTGCACTCCTCTATGGCATTACGCAATTTGTGAACCTTATCGAAGGAAGGCGACAGGCGCCCGCCGAGGTATCGATCTCGATACCCAGGAATGACAAGCAAGAGGCAGGGCCCTCAGTTTTGTCCGCAGCAACTGGGACTCCAAAATGAAAAAACAGCGCTTGCAAAGAAAACAACAAATAACTACATCTATCTGAACCAGAAGGGCCGACACACAAGAAGTCATCGAGATAGTGGGCTATCCCATGACCTCCGCAAGAAAATTCCACGCACCAGTGCAAGAAGGTGCTAAATCGCTCAAAATATGCGCATGACACCGAACATCCCATAGGCAAGCACTTGTCTATGTAATATTCGCCGTCCAAGCGAAAGCCCATAAACCGGAATGACTCTGGGTGTAAGGGAAGCAGACGAAAAGCCGATTCAACATCTATCTTAGCCATCAGCGCGCCTGGACCATAAAACCTAACTACGTTCAAAGCATCGTCAAACGACTGGTACACCACCGAGGAGACCTCAACTGGTATGGCATCATTTACTGATGAGCCTGGCGGATAAGACAGATGTTGAATAAGCCTGTACTTTCCTGGAATCCTCTTGGGGACCACTCCCACCGGGGAAATCACAAGATCCCCTATGGGAGGTTCTGCAAAAGGCCCTGCCATGTGTCCTAAGGTAACCTCGCTAGCCACTTTCTCCCTAAGAATGTGAGGCAACTCGAACGCAGATTTCAAATTCCTAGGCGAACCTGTGTCAACCTCTCTGCAAATAGGTAACTGGAAACCAAAGCTGAAACCTTTTAACAAAAATTCCGCGTCCCGGAGAACAGGGTACCAACGCAACCATTTTGCCATTGCGGCGACGCAGACGGGGGATGAAGCTTTACTTAGAACCAGCGCCTTTTGGTGGCTGAGCAGGCTGTTGCTGAGCACCCGCCTTGAAGCACTTGGCAACTGGGTGGCTGCCACTACATCGCAAGCAGAGGTGACGAAAACGACATTTTCGACCCTGCGTACAAGTGGAATTATTAAAAGCGAAACATTTTCCACTGGTCGCCTGCTGCTGGCCCTGACGACCTGAACTAGCTGATTTATTCACGTTGAACGCTTCAAACGCAGGACGCAAAGGCTGCGTGACCTCGAGCCAAACCTCTACATCCTTCCAGCCTAGATCCATCACCCGTCTGCCGTCCTGCTTGCGACGGAATTCTTCGTCGTACGCTCGCCAAGCCATGCCCCTGGAGGACAACTGCATGCTATGAACTAAATGGAGGTACCTAATGACGTTCAGGTGCTCCTCTGGGCGCGTCTCCAAATAACAAGCCGAAAAAATGCAAAAACCGGCCAACCAATTATTGTAAGATTTGAAAGCTTCCAAACCTATACCACCCTTTGCCCTAGCCGCCTTAAACGCCTTCTTAGCTTTTTCCGTAAGTGCAAAAATATCCACATAGTCACCTTTGCGGATCTTACTGCGGCAAGTCGTTCTTAAACCTTGCAATACAGCGGTGTTGTCACAATGTACCCCTGCAGAACCTTCTAAACCCTTCTCTATTGGCTTGCGCTTATGGGTGCTATGCTTACGCCTTGAGCGACGCTTTGCCTCCAATTTTGCATATTTAGCTGCTCTCTTGCGCGCTCTGCCCGTGCTGTCCGCGTTAGATATAGAGGAAGCAAAAGAAGACGTCAAGGAACTAGAGTCTGAGAAAGACCCACCTGAACCCTCCAATGTCATGGTATCAGAGGAAAATCCAGACGGCCCCTCCCCGACATCCTCGTCAACCAGCTCTCCTTCTTCGACCACGTCATCTGAAAAAGAAGGAAAAACACCTAGCATCCATATTGCCACGCCTCGAGTCTTGAGTGAACGGAACTGAGGGCGCACTAGTGCCCACGCTATGCTGGGCCAAGCTAGGGGCAATGGCTCTCAATGCTTGCGCCAGCTGCTCTACCTCTGACCCCCCCTGCGCCCCTACAGGATTGGCGTTAGCAGGCGCGACGGTTTGAGTAGGCAACGAGCCTGCCGGCGGAGCTGCCAAAAATGGGGCAAGCACAGCCGCCAGGGTTGACAAAGCAGATGCGATGGCTGAGGGATCTGGCTGCGCAGCAAAAGGGGGAGGGGTGGCAACACTCACAGATGCAGGGGATTGCACCCTATTACTGGTACTAGAATTCTGAGCCCCAGCCCTGGGAACATGAGCAGGGGACAGACTGGATGTGGAATGGCTGTAATGGCTAAGCCCCGCCCCCCGCTCACTAACATGGCGGGCGCCCCGCCGTGAGCGGGGAACGGGAAGGACCATGGGGACACTAGCATGGCCTTGGCTGCTCCTAGATGGGGCTCTATGGCCCCGCCGGGACCTCCGCCTTTTAGCGGAGGCTGTGACCTGACCGCCGGATGGGAGAGCGCGCCCGCGTGTAGGTGTCGCGGCGCGCTCCCGCCCGCTACCAGCCGCAGTGATCGCGGGAGCTTCGGCCGCGCCCGGAGTCAGCAGAGCCGAGCGCCGGCCTGAACCCCGCGCCTGCATAGCAGCGTCGCCGGAGGCACCACCCGCCGCACACACGGCAGGGGCCACCCCGCGACGCCCAGCATGATTGGCGCCGGAGACAGGATCCGCCGCATCCGCGACGGAGGCTGCTCCTCCACGCCTGCGCAGGCCCCGCTCCGTAGCGGCGCCTGGAGAAGCACCCGCCGCGTCCGCAGCAGGGGCCGCCCCACGCCGCTGGCATGAGCCAGTATTCAGGTCAGTCTGGAGGAAGCGGGCAGGGGGGGGCGCAGAGCGGCGGGGACGGGGCATGGCTAATGACAAAAGCGAGGGTGGACAGGGCCAGGTAAAGGAACAATAATGTGCTGCAATTTATTTATATAGAGCCAGGAAAGTGAGGGAAAGCAAAGTGTTAAATGTAGAAAATAGGGGCAGGGATAAGAAGGGAAGAGAATCTAGTGATGAAAATAAAAAAGAAAAGAATTAACAGACCAATGTAAGGTACAGACTATCACTGACCAACTCTGACACTGACCACAATCTGGAACAACAATCTGGAACAAAGAGGCTTTGGCCCTCACTTCTAGCCCCTTATATAATGTCTCTATTGAAAACCCGCCCCTGCTAACGATAGGCTAACTCTAAACAGTAATTTGC
The DNA here is from genome assembly GCA_031769625.1 of Taudactylus pleione. Classification (NCBI taxonomy): domain Eukaryota; kingdom Metazoa; phylum Chordata; class Amphibia; order Anura; family Myobatrachidae; genus Taudactylus; species Taudactylus pleione. Next base: position 18,712,161 of record JAUIMM010000039.1, read on the forward strand.
ATACATGCCGGCCCCCATCCTAGAGGTTTAACACACCTCTTTTCTTATGCAATCTTTCGGTTTCACAACTGATGATCAGCATTTTGCTCCTAAATGTCAGAAACAGGTGAAAATGGTTGTTCAGACAAGTTTGTTAAATGTTTGATCGAAACAATTTATTCAAATAATAGTTTTTGTCTATTTTCCGGCGTTTGGGAGCAAATTTCTGATTCTCATTTGCTTTCATACCTTACCAGATTTTCATTCCAACCAATCAACTAGTTGGCTGGCTGGATAATCTTTATATGTGTGGCCAGCTTTAGACCAGAGGTTCCCAAACACGATCCTCAAGGCTCCCCAACAGTTCAGGTTTTAGAGATTTCCATGTTTGAGCACAGGTGGTTAAATCAAATTGACTGAGGTACTAATTAAGTCACCTGTGCTCAACCATGGATATTTCTAAAACGTTAACTGTTGGGGAGCCTTGAGGACCGTGTTTGGGAACCCAGAGTTAGACAATTAAAGGAACACTATTATGAATTTTAGGTTTCATGGTAGTAGACACATGGTACTATCCTGTTATAAATAGGGATGTGCGCCGGACCATTTTTGCTGGATTTGGATTTGGCTCTGATTCGTCGTCCGGCTTTGAATTTGGATTTGTCAAGCCTGCCGTGACTGGTTTTGGATTTGGATTTGGATTTTTTACAAAAATTGACCAAAAAAAAGCTAAAATCACATAATTTGGGCTTTTTTTGTTCCTAGAGTATTATTAACCTCAGTAACATTAATTTCCAGTAATTTACAGTTCAATTTAGACCACCTCACTGCTTATAATATTGTTTTCACCATTAATGGCCAAAGGTTAAAGTTACTAAGCGACAGAGCAGTGGAGCAGCGGCACAGACACCACAGTTTAAAGCACATCTATGAAACATTGCCACACAGCAGTGGCAGAAATGAAAGGTAGTGCAAGATGGAATTTTCCTTGGGCCCTCCCACCCACCCTTATGTCGGATATTAAAAAGGACATGCACACTTTAACAAACCAAGCACTTTAGCGACAGGGGTTGCCACTTTTGTGGCTGAAGTGCTTGGTTTGTTTAGGCCCCCACAAAACAAGCTACCAATCAGCTTAAGGCAACAGCTCTACAGTGGCAAGATGTCATCGTCATTGCCATCCTCACCCTCATCAGTGTGTACATCATCCCCACACAATATTAATTCATCCCTGCTGGAATTAACTATTACAGAAGACTCTGTACAGTCACGTAATTGCTGGAAAAGGTCTTCCTCATGGAATTTCCAGTTCATTTTGATGAACATCTGTTAAGGGATCAGAGTCACTAGTGGGGAAAACTCCTGCACAGCCTTGAGGGCTGGAATATCTTGGCAAGATGCGGCCGTATAATTGTGATGTGGCCTCTGGGGCCTGTTGCAGCCTCTGGGCTGGTTGAGGCCTGAGGGCCTATGAGTTGAGCTGTGGCCTTTGGGCCAGTAGCAGCCCCCGGGCTGGTTGAGGCCTGAGGGCCTGAAAGTAGTGATGCGGCCTTTGGGCCGGTAGCAGCCTCTGGGCTGGTTGAGGCCTGTGGGCCTATGAGTTGTGATGCGGCCTTTGGGCCGGTAGCAGCCTCTGGGCTGGTTGTTGCCTTGAGGGCAGAATGACTTGGCAGGAGGATGCTGAGTAGCTACCAGTGCCGCCGGGATGACACTGGCGATGGTGCACTGGATTGCGCACTGAGGATGCTGAGTCGCTATCAGCGTCACCAGGATGACACTGGCGATGGTGCGCTGGAGTATGCACTTGGACTGCTGAGTCGCTACCAGTGTCGCCGGGATGACACTGGCCCTGGACACAGACTGGCACTTCAGGTGGAGAAAGCGCACCATGCCGCCTAGATAACACAAGCAGCACAAGCAGGTGGAATGCAGACTGCGCCGCCAGGATGGGATAAACGGCAGTAGATAAACACAGTAGACTGGCTCTGGAACTCAACTGGAAAACAGGAGACTGAAACAACCGGAAGTACGAGAAACTCTATCACCGGCAAGGAGTAGAAGGGCTGGCTGGAACATAACAGGAACAGGGTCCAACCAGAGCAAGTTTCCCTAATGACAAATTATTGAGCACCTGGGCTGTATTCAGACAGGAGAATCAATCAGTGTGCACACAGACAGGCATTAATTAGTGCAGAGGCTCAGCAGCAACCAAGACTGAAACTGCAACAATATGCTGCTAACCAATGATCCTAACAGGAGGAAGGAGGAGACTTCAGCGAACGCTTGTCTGGTGTTCACCCCGCACAGCATTGGCAGCGCAGCGGCTTGTGACAACATCATCTTTTCCACATTTTGAGGAAGTGGCCTCCTACACCGTTTGCTCACAAGGTTCTCAGCTGTGCTTAAAACTCTCTCTGAGTACACAATGGAGGGTGGGCAGCTTAAGGAATGCATCCTGGCTAAGCGAATAAAGGACTTGATCTACAGTCCGGCATACTTTGTTTAACCTCCTCCTTCAATTTCTCCAGCTGATTTTCCAAAAGCCTAATTAGGGGTATCAACTTACTCAAGCTAGCAGTGTCAGCACTCACTTCACATGTGGCTACTTCAAATGGTTTGAGCACCTTGCACAAGACAGAAAATACTCTCCACTGTGTTGGGCTAACGTACATTCCCCCTCCTCTCCCAATGTCATGGCTTGTTGTATAGCTATGGATTGCTTTTTGCTGTTCCTCCATCCGCTGAAGCATATAAAGGGTGGAGTTCCTCTTGCTTCAGTTGATAGAGGGCAAATTAAACTGTTCTTGCAGGTGCTGCAATCTCCTGCATGCTGTTGCTGAATGCCGAAAATGTCCCGAAATTTTTCGAGCCTCAGACAGCATCTCCTGCACTCCCCTGTCATTTTTTAACAAGCAAAACAAGGGATATGTTGAAATTCACCCAGCTGTAATGCTTTCACAATATTTGAGGCATTATCAGAAATCACAAATCCTGAGGAGATTCCAAGTGGGGTAAGCCATGTTTCTATGACATCTTAGTTTTTCTAAGAGGTTGTCAGCGGTATGCCTTTTATTTAATCCGGTGATACACAGAGTAAACTGCCTCAGAATGAGCTGGTGTTGTTTGTTAGATACTGCTTCTGCTGCTGATGAAGGCGATTAACCCACCCAGTGTGCTGTCACAGTCATGCAGGGGTGTATCTAGGGATCCAAGCCCCCTGGCAATGTAATGGACTGGCATCCCCCCTATGCAGTACGCCCAGTAGTAATCCCCGTGTGCTGCTATGCCCCTAGTAGTAGCCCCCCTATACAGTGCGCCCAGTAGTAATCACGCTAAACAGTACCCCCAGTAGTAGTCCCCCCTATACAGTGCCCCCAGTAGTGGCCCCCCAATACAGTGCCCACAGTAGTGGGCCCCACCCCCATAAAGTGCCCCCAGTAGCGGCCACCCCCTATACAGTGCCCCCCCTGCTGTGCCAGGCTTACACACACACACACACAGAAGAAAAAAAAATACAACTTACCAGATCCCCACTCCTGATGCAACCGCCGCTGTCCACTCCGAGTCCCGGCTCTTCTGTTGCACTATGGGAGAGACGTCATGATGTCTCTCCCATTACATGCTGCAGGGGGAGCCGGAAGACGGAGCTCAAGAGTGAGCTCCAGCCAGCTCGCTCCGTGGACGATGCAGCAGCAAATGAGAGTCTGTCTGTGTTTGTAAACTGTGTAGGGCAGACCGTTCTCACTGCAGTCTGCCCTACACTTGTGGGGCCGGGGGACTAGTGGGAGTAGTGCACCCCTAGGCTGCTGGTGGCACTGCCGGACGGCGCCCCCCCTTTGGTCGGTGCCCCTGGTGAGTGCCATCCTGGCCAATGGGTAGATATGCCTCTGCAGTCATGTAATCTTTAGTTTTCCCACTACCACTTGTCCACATATCTGAGGTTAAGTGGACAGTTGTTACAATGGCTTTTTGTATGGCAATAATTAGGTTCTTTTTAAAATGCTGGTTCAGCCGAGGAATGGCTTTTCGGGTTAAATGAAACCAAGATGGAATTTGGTACCGGGGACATAGGACCTCAATTAACTTTGTAAAACATTAATCGCGGATATTGGACGCAGATCTAATACCAGCATAGCTGTTATGGCGTCAGTGATCTGCTGTGCAACTGGATGAGAGCTGTCATACTTGCTTCCCCTTGCAAGAGATTCTTTAACAATCAATTGTTTTGTTAAACTACTACTAATAGTCTTCTTGGTCCACTTATGGGATGAAGATCCACCCCCAGCAGCAGCAGCAGGCCTAGTGCTCAAGTATTGTTCTGAGGAGTCCTGGAAAGGGGATGAGTCAACTAGCAAATTGGATGCTAGACTACTTCTGATCATTATTGAGGATATTATTGATGAGGGTGTTGGCGGAGGAGATTGCAGGTGCTTCGATCTAGTAGAGAGAAGAGAGCTAGCTGATGCTGGACTGCTTGTTGTTTTTTTAGCACCAGTTTCTGTTGTTATAAAATGCTTGTCATGAGCTTGCTGCAGATGACGTAATAGCGTGGAGGTTCCTAGATGCTTAACGTCTCTACCTCTACCACAATGGCTACAAATGGCTTGACAAATGTCAGGATTTGGGTAAAAATAATTCCAGACATAAGAGGAGAATTTGTTGGTCCTATGCCCAGGCATGACAATGGCCTTGTTCTTATCATGGCCAAGAGCTGCTTCCACCGGTGCCTGACTTACACAAACAACATCCTCATCCTCAATATCCTCATTAGTGCCAGCATCAGCTACAGAAATATCCCCCTCATCCTCTTGCAATTCCACGTTGGCATCCTCAATTTCTATGTCATCAGCACTACTTATTCTTCTCATCCCCACAAATACAGGGGGAGCAGAAACTGTGGAAGGCAGCTCCTCTGAAAGGTCAGGCTCACACATAACACTCATGGAAACACTTAGACTCTCCTCAGGGATTTCTGACACTTGTGTTTCTGAACGCACAGTTTGATCTACTGCCTTAGTGGTTTTCAGCTTTTTTACACTTCTTCTAACAGCTCTTTCATTGTCATCATGAGAGGCAGAAGATGCCTCACTGACAGGTGCAGAACCACCACTTAGAAATAGTGGCCGAGGCCTGAGTCGTGTGGTGAATGGTATGTTGCAAATTTCTATGTTTTTCTGCAGTAACCTTTAGAGGTTTTTTTGTGTTTACCCATGTGAAATCTCAATTTTTCGATTTCAGATACCCTAATTTTTTAAAGCCTCTACGCCCTTATGCATCAGCTTTAGATGATAGTGAATGACTAGTATCGTCATCATGACTGGTTCCAGCAGCTGCACTGCTAGCATTTTCTTGCTGCTTTTGCTCTACACTCGGTTGGTTGTGATGATCCATATTGATGAAAACACACAGAGGGCTACTGCCCAATTAGTCATGGTGCTTTTATACACAGTGGGCTTATGCCCAAGAAGTCACAGTGCTTGTATACACAGAGGGCCAAGGCCCACAAAGTCACGGTGCTTTTAATTTATTTTATACAGAGTGCTAAGGCCCACAAAATCACAGTGCTTGTATACACAAAGGGCTAAGGCCCACGGAGTCACACTTCTTGTATACACAGAGGGCTAAGGCCCACAGAGTCACAGTGCTTGTATACACAGAGGACTAAGGCCCACGAAGTCACGGTGCTTGATAAATGGCTTGACAGGTGGGGCATATTTAAAATGTGCAGGGATGTAGATGTGAGAGTGTTATGTCCAAGCTCAAATCTAAATTGCAGTTAAAAAAAAAAGTTGCCCAGCATTTGTGGGCTACATGGAAAAGCAGCAAGTATTTTCTCTACATACAAAAAATGTATTTATTTGCACCCCTTGTATTGCAACATGGTTTGTTCCAGATACAGTAATACACCTTTTAAATTAAATTCCCGAGTCCAGCCTGGGTCACTGAACACAGGTTTCAAGTCTTGTCACAGCGGCTTGAAACCCGTTTACACCGCAGGCTATACCCGGGTTATTGGGGCTTCTCCTCTGCTGGCACTTGGAGATTATATCAACTCCAAGTGCTGGTGAGCCGGCTCTCCATAGGGTGTTAACGGGACTTGTAGTGTTATACTGGTCGTTCCCGTGTTCAACCCTGCTCGCTACCCAAGTTGGATAACCGGGTCGCTCAACCTGGGAATCCAACCATGGCCCCGTTTACACTTAACTGCGACCCAGGTTGACACGGCAATAACACAGGTAATTTGACCAGTGTAAAAGAGGCATTACTTGCTTTTTTTATTTGCTCACAACTCCCAAAGAATCTGCCTCTATGTCTGGTGCAAACCTAATACTGTCTTTTCCTCAGCAAACACCATGCCATCAGTGAAATGTGGGAGTAGTATCATGTTGTGGGGATGCTTATCATCAGAGGGGCCTGGTCATCTTATTAAAACCGAAGGACGGATGGATGCTTTGTTTTGCCTTTAAAATGATTGCCGCTTTAAAAATACGGGAAGACTTGCAGGAGATCGCACCCTATTACATAAGCCCCCAGATCTCAATCCAATTGAGAATCTGTGGCACTAATTGATAATTGCAGTCCACATGCATCATCCATCAAACTATAGCAAATCTGCAAGGAATACAGGGCAAAAATTACTTCCAAAAAATGTGTAAACCTGGTAGAAACTTACTCCAACAGACGTAAAGCTGTTATTGCAGTAAAAAGTGATTCTACCAAGTACTAGTGTGCAGGGGTTGGAGACTTGTAAGCTGCATGTTTCATTTTCTTTAATACAGGCTTTCAATATAAATACTGTCTGGGACGATCTGTTGACTTTATAAGGGGTTGAATACATTTGCTAGCCACTGTAGGTCTAGTTCCATTTACTGAAATTGCCTGCCTCAAACTATCCTTGCTCATCCCTGCAATGAAGCATACACATAGATTTGTCAGATGAACGATTTGAACGATTTTACCAAAGATTTGAACGATTTGAATGATTGAACGGAATCGTCCAAGTCTGACTGCAAACACATCAGATATCGTTATCTGACCATCGGGAATGCGCATCGTTCAAATCGTTCATCTGACAGATATGACAGATATGTCAGTTATGTCAGATATATCAGATTTTCCTTCAGAAATGAACGATTGAACGATTTTTTAAATCGTTATCGTTCAGATCTGAAGAAAGATCTGACTGTGTGTATGCACCATTAGAAGTAATCACTAATGCTATCACTTTACTTCCGGGTCAGGAACCCAGTCATGCTACTGCACATGTGCGAGTCGCCATTACTGGAGACAGATTCCTCTCCAGGTAAATTTTATGTAATATATCCCAGAGGCAGCAATGGCTAATGTCATATGAAGATAGCGTTAGCTACTGGGGCCCAGCTCCAGATTACAAAGCCGTACATGTATCCAGGGGAACCTTGGTATTTGTGAGTAGCCCCTGAAAATGGGTGTTTTGGGGGATATCCTGCAAATATTGTTTGATAAATATGCCCCTTAGGGAGAGAAGCAATAGTTAAAAATAAAAATTAAGTAGTTGCAGCTCTGAAAATACAAAAAAAGGTTATTCACACCAAAGGGTTTTTTTCTGTATATCTATATAATATGGAACAGCATATGTACTAAAGGTTGTATTAAATATAAATTCAAATCATACTTTTTTTATGATAGTGGGCCTGATTCATTACGGATAGCAACTGCGGATGCAATAGCAATTACGCACGCAGTTCAACTGGGATAGTCTGCTAATCCATTGCGATCGCTATGCTGTCGCAGCACAACATAAGGACGCCCGCTTTACCTTACACACACCTGTAATGTTTAGCAAGACTGCGAAACCATCAGTAACATCGAGTGCCATTGCAGCCTCACGCACACTTGCACAAGCTCTGAGCTTACTCAGGAATTGCTAACTTAATCGAACGCTGTGAGTACACAAGTTGTGTATGCCATCGTAGTGGCTAATTTATGCACGCCTCTTTAATGGCGTTGAAACACAGTGGCACTTCTGCATTTCACCAACCACCCCCCTGTTACCACCCACAAATGGTACTTCCTGTCAATCACTCTGCGATGGGTAGTCACTGCGATTGCAGTCCCGATTGCAGTGGCCGGCCCGCGCACACGCACTGCGATGCATATGCATGCGCAAATCGTAACAATCTGCAGATTCCGTGCGTATTAGCGACTGCGATCCATGCTAAATCAGGCCCAGTGTCCTTTAAGCAAGTAATTCAAAAATGTGATTCAATAACTATATTTTATTTCATACATTTCTGAAGTTCAGGTGACTTTAAACTCGAACTACACAGCAAACTGTCCAGAAATTTTCTATGAATTTAAACAAGAAGCTCCAGTGTTTCGGAATATTCTCCTGGATCCTATTGACAATACCTACCTATATGTAGCCACTGTGCATGAGGTTAGTATTTATTGCTCGCTACATCATTATAATTACCATAGATGCATTATTGTGTCTTGTCCGCATCTCTAGATATGCCCCCTAGGGCTATATTTACAAAGCTACTTCTTGGCTGTTTGGAGCTGAAAATTTAGAGTGGCACTAACATTCACTGTAAAGCATGCTAGGCTCTAAACTGAGTGTTAGTGCCTCATTAAATTGTCAACTCCAACCAAAGTCCCCACTTCGTAAATAGTAAATATAGCCCCTAGCATAAGTGATTATAATGAAGATAGTATCAGCATGTTTCTTTACTGCTTTAAAAAAAAAAAATATATATATATAGCGGAACACAGAGTTGTGAGTCTCATTTATTAAGTCCTGTGAGTGCCGCTGTTTATGTATATATATATATATATATATATATATATATATATTCAGTATATATATATATATATATTTATATAGACTTTCAAAAACTGCTGGCACTCAAGGTATATGTTAGAGATGTGCGATTTGGTTCTACTTGGATATGTTTGGATCTCAAAAACGGCATCATATAGGCAATCCGGTTCTCACGTGTTATGGATAGCCAATAAGATAAATCCGAACTATGGAGTATAGTGAACACATTTACATGTTCATCATAACAACATTGATCATGTTAACCATAATGCTAATCCCTAAATCTAATCCTACTGCTAAATTTGGAATTTTGACAATGTCGACATTCCATTTCAGCATGTCAAAGTCAACATTTTGCAGGTGTCGACATTTATTGTTGACATGTTAACCATGTCAAAATCAAAACTGTTGAAATTCTGATTTTGACATTATAAATTTTGACAATGTGACTGCATACAATATATAGAAAGGAGCTAGGGAGCTCCTTTATCAGTAAAGGTGGCCATACACGTACTACAATTATCGGGGCGATCCGCCTGATATCTGCGGATTTCCCCGATAATTGTAGTGTGTGTGCGGCCAACCGAGGGTTAAATATTGCTCGGTCGGGCATGCCGGGTTGTCCAGCATGCCCGTCCGATGCAATATTTAAGGGGTAACCTGTCGGCCACATCGGGTAGTGTATGCCCAGCCGCGGCCAATAGACCAACATTTCCTGTGTTCCTTCCTACGGAAGGAACAGGGAATTGTCTCCTTCCCTGGGGGCGGAGTGCAGATGTCGGGCTAATACACTGTGAGAAATCTCACAGTGTATGCCGGCGACATCTGCGGCTGGCAGGCTGCCAGATAAAATGTCTATCGGTCTGACAGGCATTTTATCTGGACATGTATGCCCAGCTTTAGGTTTGGCAGAAGTAACAAACAAATTAGCCCACAGTTCATAGTCAAGACCAGGTTGGTTGTCCTTATTTGTTAGCACTGTACACAGGTTTTCCCTGGCTGGGTGTAATTATAAAATAATTGAGCAAATAGATCCACTAATCTGAGCTCCAACTGATTGTAAAGCATCCACTATGCAATTTTCTGTCAGATATCTGTTCAATCTGGCTGGTTGGAATGAAAACCTGGTAATGTATGGGAGCAAATGACAATCGTCCATTTGCTCACAAACACTGGAAAATAGCCAAAAATGGTTGTTCAGACAAATTGGTTAAAACACACAAATGTAACCAATTTGAACAATTTTGTCCTTTTTTCAGTGTTTAAAATCATATGATCGACTGTCATTTGCTCCCATACATTACCAGGTTTTCAATAGATCCAGCAGATTGGACAGATATCTGACAGAAAATTGTATAGTGAATGCCCAGCTTAAGCCTCCCGACTGTCAGACATCTCTTGCCAACACTCTCCTAATGAAAACCACATCCCTCCTTTTATGAGAGACCCAGCAGCTGAGCTGCTATATGAGACAATGTGCCTGATTCTGAGTCAGACACAGACACGGCCACAAATGCATTTTTGCTGCAGTCTCATCTGCATCTTATGCTAATGCCAATTTTCACAAAACTGTGATTCTCACTTGCAGCGTCTTGAGACAGTACATTTCCATCTCGCAGCATCTTTATGTGCACCATCGAAACTTGCACCAGTCCTATGACAGGTGCAATTTCTCCGTCCAAGTATGGCTACCTGTCTGACTGTGCGTTATTGGATCCAGCCGCTCGCGACATGATGCCCTTGTCTGTTTAGCCACCCTTCTGTTTACCTCCTAGGAACGGGTTGGGTATGAAACCCCGGCTGTTGGGATGCCGCTGTTCAGAATCCCCACAGTGGCATCCCGACAGCCAGAATCCTGACACCCATAAGAACTAAAGGTAAGTATTTTCCCTACCTCTAACCTAACTCCTACCCTAACGCTAACCCTTCCTCCCCAGTGCCTAAACCTAACCCCCCCTTCCTAGTGCCTAAACCTAACCTTCCCCTCCTCATACCCTAAACCTAAGACCCCCTCCCCGCTGCCTAAACCTAACCTCCCCCCTAGTGCCTAAACCTAATTTCCCCCTCCCCACACCCTAATCCTAACACTCCTTCCCTGGAGCCTAACCCTAACCTCGCTACCTAACGCTAACCTCCCCCTAACACACAGATACTTACCTTCGTGATGCCAATGGTCGGGATACTGGTGCCGGGATCCCCGACCTGTCGGGATTTCAGTGCCAATTTTTGGACTGTCGGCGTCCTGCACACCAGGATGCCGACTACATCCCCTAGGAACACCCACAAAAATTCTCAGGCCATGCGTCCGATTCTGTCCCGCATCTCTGTGCACAATCGGAGTACATGTGCTGTGCGACTGGGATGCAAGTGCAGACTCAAAACATTGGCCAACTGCATGCGGCATCGAGGCTGCGTCTGACAAAGAATCAGCCCCAATGTCTTGGGACAAAAACCAGGACAGTGTTTTTTTCCCCATGGTAGTCAATGGTACCGAGCACCAGCACCACCAGCTCCTTGCTTTGGTATATTTCTTCTCTCTAGTATATATATGTATATATATGTGTATATATATATATACAGTATATATATATATATATATATATATATACATATTTATATATATAATATACGCATATATATTGTGGTGAAAGGGGTTGTCTCCTATGGGATCAGCTCCCTCCAAGGGAGGCTACAGTGAAGCCTGTGCATTCTGCCATTCTGCAGTAGCAGTGGAGGTGTGGAACTCCAGGCTTTCACAGTTGCACAGGCCCATTTGTAGCTCATCACTGAGAAACAGGCATGGTTTAAAACTCTCATACACCCAGTCCTCTGGGCACTGACGCTGGCTAGTGGACAGTTTAGTAGGCCAAAGTTCCTTTAGTGCCAGGGACTGCTCTGTGCTAAGAAAGCATGGCAGATTGTGGCTGCAGGCCATTGCAGCAGACTGTCCATTAAACACTGGGAGTGCTGGGATGTTTTATCTTCATCTATTTATATGAGTTATGTGCCTGAGTGTTAAGGCCTAAGCCTATGTATGCTAAAGTAAAGTGTCTGCTGCCATTAAATACACTGCTTTACCGAGTACCTGCCTGTCGTGACTCCTTATTTCTACACCCTGTTTTACAATATATAAATCATATGCAGTCCGCACTCACTTAAATGTGTCCAGCTTGCTGGGGTGCTCCACCAATCTTCAGTATAGGAAAAAATCATACACCAAAAAATATAAAATAGTAAAGGGGTGCACTCACCAGTCTTCCAACATATTTAAATATATCCTTTATTTCAGCGTAGTAAGACAAAACTCAGACGTTTCGGTCCTCTTTGGATCTTTGTCAAGGCAAAGGTCCATAGAGGACCAAACCGTCAGAGTTTTGTTTTACTATGCTGAAATAAAGGATATATTTTAAATATGTTGGAAGACTGGTGAGTGTACCCCTTTACCATGATTTATATATATATATATATACTGTATATCATCAACATTACAATATTAACAAAGCCGGTTGATTCTGTCTTTTAAGTGACTGCTACTTTAAAACATCTGGCAGTCTCACGCGGTACTTGCTGATATTTGAAGTCTGCCGATTACATATACCCCCTTGTCTCCCAGCAAAAGTTTGTGATCAATAGGAATGAAAATATAAATACAGTAGGTCCCTAAGTCAGTGCTTTCAAACAAATATGTTTATGTTCCTTGTCCTTGGATTTGCAGTATATGATCTCAGGTCTGTGCACTTGGAAAAAAAAGTATCTACAGTATATATCTAACTGGTTAGTTTAGCAAGAAAATAATCAACAAAATGTAAGACCAGAGTCAGACTGGTTATCGGTGTATGGGGGAAATCCCTGGTGGTGGGCTCTGGTTGATGGCCCCATCCTCTTCTCTAGGTATGGCCGGACTGCCCATCTGGCACTTCTGGCAAATTCCATAAGGGCCAATGGCCAGATGCGCCCCTTTTGTGGCCTTAGCAGCCCCTGTCTCTAGTGGTCAGTAACTTGGTGGAGCAGGATTATGGATGAACTTGGGTGTATGGTTTGTTTCTATGGAAACTACACCAAGATTCACCCTCCTGCAAATCAAAGTGGGTGGTCCTGACACACCCCTTCCCCCCCTTTATATAGGGGCCCTCTTTTTTGCATGTCCACTCTAATGGTTTTCCAAGTTCCTCTTTGCTGGCTGGCCACAGCATGGGCCCCTGCCACTGCATTCCCTGGTGGTCCATTCATGTCCTGTCTGACACTGTGTAAGACTGTTTATTTCACCTTTACAACAATGATTTACTTTAATAAATAAAATAAATAGAATAGTATTATAGTAGTGTAATAAAATGATCTCTTATTTATCTAGATTAAAAGGCTGAAGATTGCAAAGTGTGAGCGACATGCATCCTGCAATGAATGTTTATCTGTGAAAGATCCACACTGCGGATGGTGCCAGTCAAAGAACAAGTTAGTACACAGTAATCTTACTGGTGCTGCCCATATTATAATGGGGTATATCTGAAGAAACCACCCAAAGTATAAATCAAAAGTTTTATAGACTATTTTATAAATAAGAGATCTCTAATTGGTATTCTCTGTTATTTATTTATGACATCTGTTACAGCCCAAAAACTCAATAGATTATAGTTAGAATTATTACATTTCCAAAGTCCATAAAAGTCTCTCCTTCGTATATCTTTCAGCAGTTTTCTTGCATTCTGTAGTGAAACTAGGGGGAGCTGAAAGCATCATAGTTTCTTCCTTCTTCCACCATGAAACTCTGTGAAATGACAGCCACAGAGATTTCGTAAGGTTTGGCTACTGGCTTATAAATACCATTATTTCTTAAGAAAATCTTTACAACATTAAAGCCTTGTATTAAAATCATAATGAAAATTGCAATAGCAACAAAACCGCATTTTTCTTTCCTGATTTTAATCTGTTTTATAAAGACATCAAAATGAACAACTCATAATGAACAAATCTCAATATTTGAATTAATCTTTGATCTGTCATTTATGAAACTATCCGAATGCAACCCTGCATTCAAAATGTTGTTTTGTACCCTGTACAATGGCAAATCTACAATGGGTCCAGTGTTTGTGGTGCAACGGGCCCTTGAGTCACGAGGACCCATCCTGCACCCAGAGCTTGGTCTCACAGGGTGGCAGTGTTGAGTCCCACTAGAGAAAATTGGTGGAGAAGAGTTGAAAAGTGGGGAACGATGAAATAGCTTCCAAATTTTAAAAGGGATGAATGGCCAGCAATTTACCAGGTCACAAGGCTGTTGGTGAAAATAACCTGCACACAGGCCCCTCATTTCATAAAATGCCCCTGACCGTCTATGGTGGTCGGCTCATTGCTAAGCATGTGAAGCTGGTGGACAATGTGTAGTGGTAATATTTGCTATGTGGGATGGAAGGAGCTTTGCAAATCAGAATATCCCTGAGTCACACAGCTTGCACTGCACCCAGATATAAAAAGAGATTGTAGGGGAGATTTTATAAAGCGTGAGGTTCCAGGTAATAGCATGTGCATGATGTGTACTGCTCATATGCAGGCTTCCATCTGCGAGTGCCTCCCAGCCACAGGCTGACTGACAGGCTGAGACGCTTGGGCGGCAGAACGTGGGTGTTCCTGGCCAGCGTTTCCGTAAATGGGGGCATGTCGCCCCTGTTTTCTGGAAGGGATAAGGCCAGGGTCTGTGTCTGTGGATTTAGATTTTGTGGTCTCGCAAGCTGCTAGGACCCAGCCAGGATTAATGTCTCAGCTTATGCAGTCTAGAATCAGTTCTGATTTGAGTCTTTATGTGCCTGCAGATGTGTCCTTACACACCTTTGCTGCAGTCATGCCAAGAAGCCCCTCTTGGCATGCCAGTTACTGTGATGGATATCTGATCATTTTCTGATCGTACTACATGTGCTGGATGATCGTTATCGAACATCCAGCACATGCACCATTCCCCCAACTACTATAACGACCCTCGATCAATGATTGAGGGTCCCTATAGTAACCAGGCTGGTTGGCCTGCATGCACGATATCGACCATCCGTGCCCGCGTATCATTTGGTCATTTGAAGGGGCAAAAAAAGGATGATTTAAACGGTCAAACGATAAACAATATCGTTATCTTTTAAGTCGTCCTAAATCTTACTGTGTGTATGCAACATGAGACTCTGCTAGCGCCGTGTTTCTCACCAGCAGACTTTGTTGATTCATATGATATGCAACACTTGTATATCTGTGTGTGACTGAGTCTCTGAATCTGTATACGAAGTGATACAATGTAGCAACCACAGCTTTTTTCATTCCAAGTTCTGTTGTTCTTCGTGTACAGACTCAGGTGCACGCAGATATACAAGTGTCACATTCAAATTAATCAGCACAGTCTGCTGGTGCGGCCTAGTCGCATTGCATATCACATTAATCAGCACAGTCTGCTGGTGCGGCCTAGTCGCATCATATATCACATTAATCAGCACAGTCTGCTGGTGCGGCCTAGTCGCATCATATATCACATTAATCAGCACAGTCTGCTGGTGCGGCCTAGTCGCATCACATATCACATTAATCAGCACAGTCTGCTGGTGCGGCCTAGTCGCATCACATATCACATTAATCAGCACAGTCTGCTGGTGCGGCCTAGTCGCATCGCATATCACATTAATCAGCACAGTCTGCTGGTGCGGCCTAGTCGCATTGCATATCACATTAATCAGCACAGTCTGCTGGTGCGGACTAGTCGCATTGCATATCACATTAATCAGCACAGTCTGCTGGTGCGGCCTAGTCGCATTGCATATCACATTAATCAGCACAGTCTGCTGGTGCGGCCTAGTCGCATCACATACCACATTAATCAGCACAGTCTGCTGGTGCGGCCTAGTCGCATCACATATCACATTAATCAGCACAGTCTGCTGGTGCGGCCTAGTCGCATTGCATATCACATTAATCAGCACAGTCTTCTGGTGCGGTCTAGTCGCATCACATACCACATTAATCAGCACAGTCTGCTGGTGCGGCCTAGTCGCATCACATTTCACATTAATCAGCACAGTCTGCTGGTGCGGCCTAGTCGCATTGCATATAACATTAATCAGCACAGTCTGCTGGTGCGGCCTAGTCGCATTGCATATCACATTAATCAGCACAGTCTGCTGGTGCGGCCTAGTCGCTTCACATATCACATTAATCAGCACAGTCTGCTGGTGCGGCCTAGTCGCATCACATATCACATTAATCAGCACAGTCTGCTGGTGCGGCCTAGTCGCATTGCATATCACAATAATCAGCACAGCCTGCTGGTGCGGTCTAATCGCTTCACATATCACATTAATCAGCACAGTCTTCTGGTGCGGCCTAGTCGCATTGCATATCACATTAATCAGCACAGTCTGCTGGTGCGGCCTAGTCGCATCACAAATCACATTAATCAGCACAGTCTGCTGGTGCGGCCTAGTCGCATCACATATCACATTAATCAGCACAGTCTGCTGGTGCGGCCTAGTCGCATTGCATATCACATTAATCAGCACAGTCTGCTGGTGCGGCCTAGTCGCATTGCATATCACATTAATCAGCACAGTCTGCTGGTGCGGCCTAGTCGCATCGCATATCACATTAATCAGCACAGTCTGCTGGTGCGGCCTAGTCGCATCACATACCACATTAATCAGCACAGTCTGCTGGTGCGGCCTAGTCGCATCACATATCACATGAATCAGCACAGTCTGCTGGTGCGGCCTAGTTGCATCACATATCACATTAATCAGCACAGTCTGCTGGTGCGGCCTAGTCGCATTGCATATCACATTAATCAGCACAGTCTGCTGGTGCGGCCTAGTCGCATTGCATATCACATTAATCAGCACAGTCTGCTGGTGCGGCCTAGTCGCATTGCATATCACATTAATCAGCACAGTCTGCTGGTGCGGCCTAGTCGCATCACATACCACATTAATCAGCACAGTCTGCTGGTGCGGCCTAGTCGCATCACATATCACATTAATCAGTACAGTCTGCTGGTGCGGCCTCGTCGCATTGCATATCACATTAATCAGCACAGTCTTCTGGTGCGGTCTAGTCGCATCACATACCACATTAATCAGCACAGTCTGCTGGTGCGGCCTAGTCGCATCACATTTCACATTAATCAGCACAGTCTGCTGGTGCGGCCTAGTTGCATTGCATATAACATTAATCAGCACAGTCTGCTGGTGCGGCCTAGTCGCATTGCATATCACATTAATCAGCACAGTCTGCTGGTGCGGCCTAGTCGCTTCACATATCACATTAATCAGCACAGTCTTCTGGTGCGGCCTAGTCGCATTGCATATCACATTAATCAGCACAGTCTGCTGGTGCGGCCTAGTCGCATCACAAATCACATTAATCAGCACAGTCTGCTGGTGCGGCCTAGTCGCATCACATATCACATTAATCAGCACAGTCTGCTGGTGCGGCCTAGTCGCATTGCATATCACATTAATCAGCACAGTCTGCTGGTGCGGCCTAGTCGCATTGCATATAACATTACTCAGCACAGTCTGCTGGTGCGGCCTAGTCGCATTGCATATCACATTAATCAGCACAGTCTGCTGGTGCGGCCTAGTCGCTTCACATATCACATTAATCAGCACAGTCTGCTGGTGCGGCCTAGTCGCATCACATACCACATTAATCAGCACAGTCTGCTGGTGCGGCCTAGTCGCATCACATATCACATTAATCAGCACAGTCTGCTGGTGCGGCCTAGTCGCATGGCATATCACATTAATCAGCACAGTCTGCTGGTGCTGCCTAGTCGCATTGCATATCACATTAATCAGCACAGTCTGCTGGTGCGGCCTAGTCGCTTCACATATCACATTAATCAGCACAGTCAGCTGGTGCGGCCTAGTCGCATCACATATCACATTAATTAGCACAGTCTGCTGGTGCGGCCTAGTCGCATCACATTTCACATTAATCAGCACAGTCTGCTGGTGCGGCCTAGTTGCATTGCATATAACATTAATCAGCACAGTCTGCTGGTGCGGCCTAGTCGCATTGCATATCACATTAATCAGCACAGTCTGCTGGTGCGGCCTAGTCGCTTCACATATCACATTAATCAGCACAGTCTTCTGGTGCGGCCTAGTCGCATTGCATATCACATTAATCAGCACAGTCTGCTGGTGCGGCCTAGTCGCATCACAAATCACATTAATCAGCACAGTCTGCTGGTGCGGCCTAGTCGCATGGCATATCACATTAATCAGCACAGTCTGCTGGTGCGGCCTAGTCGCATTGCATATCACATTAATCAGCACAGTCTGCTGGTGCGGCCTAGTCGCTTCACATATCACATTAATCAGCACAGTCAGCTGGTGCGGCCTAGTCGCATCACATATCACATTAATTAGCACAGTCTGCTGGTGCGGCCTAGTCGCATTGCATATCACATTAATCAGCACAGTCTGCTGGTGCGGCCTAGTCGCATTGCATATCACATTAATCAGCACAGTCTGCTGGTGTGGCCTAGTCGCATTGCATATCACATTAATCAGCACAGTCTGCTGGTGCGGCCTAGTCGCATCATATATCACATTAATCAGCACAGTCTGCTGGTGCGGCCTAGTCGCATCATATATCACATTAATCAGCACAGTCTGCTGGTGCGGCCTAGTCGCATCACATATCACATTAATCAGCACAGTCTGCTGGTGCGGCCTAGTCGCATTGCATATCACATTAATCAGCACAGTCTGCTGGTGCGGCCTAGTCGCATCGCATATCACATTAATCAGCACAGTCTGCTGGTGCGGCCTAGTCGCATGGCATATCACATTAATCAGCACAGTCTGCTGGTGCGGCCTAGTCGCATCACATACCACATTAATCAGCACAGTCTGCTGGTGCGGCCTAGTCGCATCACATATCACATTAATCAGCACAGTCTGCTGGTGCGGCCTAGTCGCATCGCATATCACATTAATCAGCACAGTCTTCTGGTGCTGCCTAGTCGCATCACATACCACATTAATCAGCACAGTCTGCTGGTGCGGCCTAGTCGCATCACATATCACATTAATCAGCACAGTCTGCTGGTGCGGCCTAGTCGCATCACATATCACATTAATCAGCACAGTCTGCTGGTGCGGTCTAGTCGCATTGCATATAACATTAATCAGCACAGTCTGCTGGTGCGGCCTAGTCGCATTGCATATCACATTAATCAGCACAGTCTGCTGGTGCGGCCTAGTCGCTTCACATATCACATTAATCAGCACATTCTGCTGGTGCGGCCTAGTCGCATCACATATCACATTAATCAGCACAGTCTGCTGGTGCGGCCTAGTCGCATTGCATATCACATTAATCAGCACAGTCTGCTGGTGCGGCCTAGTCGCATCACATATCACATTAATCAGCACAGTCTTCTGGTGCGGCCTAGTCGCATTGCATATCACATTAATCAGCACAGTCTGCTGGTGCGGCCTAGTCGCATCACATATCACATTAATCAGCACAGTCTGCTGGTGCGGCCTAGTCGCATCACATATCACATTAATCAGCACAGTCTGCTGGTGCGGCCTAGTCGCATTGCATATCACATTAATCAGCACAGTCTGCTGGTGCGGCCTAGTCGCATTGCATATCATATTAATCAGCACAGTCTGCTGGTGCGGCCTAGTCGCTTCACATACCACATTAATCAGCACAGTCTGCTGGTGCGGCCTAGTCGCATCACATATCACATTAATCAGCACAGTCTGCTGGTGCGGCCTAGTCGCATTGCATATCACATTAATCAGCACAGTCTGCTGGTGCGGCCTAGTCGCATTGCATACCACATTAATCAGCACAGTCTGCTGGTGCGGCCTAGTCGCATCACATATCACATTAATCAGCACAGTCTGCTGGTGCGGCCTAGTAGCATCATATATCACATTTAAATAGCACAGTCTGATGGTGCATACTAGTTGCATCGCATTGCGACTTAGACGCATTTTCGGCAAACAAACATTTTGCAAGAGAGTTTTACGGGACCTGGCGGCTCACTCACGCCAGACAAGTCGTGTTGTGTGGCGTATTGAGGCTAGATGTATGAGGACACATCTGTACATCCACACACCAGTTCACACCTTTGTGCACCATGATTTTATTTTATGCATTAGTAGAAGACATTATCCCTACATCACCCCTTCTATATTGTTGACAGCTGTTGTGAAGCACCAATTTAGTGATAGAGAGGCTAATGTAGAGTTAGTTGTACATAAACACAATTTGCTAATTTTCCCTGCAATTTGTGTATTTTTTCTACTGCGCATGTACAACAAAATTGTTATCTGTATAGGGAAACACAACACAGTGATGCAATGATTAGCTCTGCTGCCTCATAGAACTGAGGTCATGGTTTAAATTCCAACCAGTACCCTCTGTGTAGTTTGTACATCCTCTCAGTGTTTGTATGGTTTTCCACTAGGTACTCCTGTTTCCTCCCATTATTCAAAAACATACAAATAGGCCAACTCTATGCACAGTACCAGGTATCATTTTGTATAATTTATCCACATGTACCCATGTGGGCCAGTCCAACCCTGATTGATACCTGTGTAATGCAGTGCACACAAGGAAAAAAATCATATTTGCTATTTTGCACAGAGTTGGCCTTCTTGCTCATCTAAATCAGCACAAAACACATGAAAATATAAACTATACAATATACAATATACACTAATACTTTCAGGAATCATTTACCTTATTTATCAAACTCTTTATAATATAGAACATGAGCATATCTATAATTGGTGCAGAGTTGCACTGGTTGCGGGCCTCTGGGTCCAGGGAGGCCTACACCGCACACCCTGCTTATCTGTTCATTGGCAGCGCAGAATTACCTGGAGAATGGCACGAGTGCCATTTTCCCAGAGATCTGCGCATACGTAGTAGAGTGATAATTGGGAAAATAAAGTGAGTGCCATGTTTCTGGAGACCAGCGCATGCGCAAAGGACTTTACACTGTACATGTGCCAGCAAGAGGAGGAGCCCACACAGAATTTGCACATGGGCCTCCTCTCTTAATCGGCTTCTGCTACATATGGAAATATACTGTATGTGGTCTTCTTTACACTTTCATTCTTTCTACATTACTGAAATGAGCATGATTGCCACGCATTCCATATACTGTATGTATTATACTGATTTTTTCTGTCTGTAATTTTCATGTATATCATTAATTAATTGCATCCATGCAATATTTTTTCTGCTTAAACTGTTTTCCTGTAGGTCACATCTGTATCTCTCTGTACAGTGCTACGCAATCTGTGGTGCCTCTAAATAACCTTGATAATGTATTGGTGTTATTTACCATTACTACTGTACAGATGTCATCTAATTAACTTTAATAGTAAATAAGTAAAATAAGCATCATTTCTGATGAACATGTGATTTTAGCTGACTATTGGATATTAACAGGTGCACCATGAATACAGAATGTGAAGCACCCTCTGCACTGGGGAACTGGATAGGAATTTCAGAGGAATATGACAAATGTCTGGGAATTCATGTTCTTCCTGCTGTTCAGAGAAAGGTTTACCATTTAATTTTGTATTAAGTTGTTATAAACTTCTCTTCCTTCAGAAATAGTGCGTCCTATGTCCCTTTATTACTCAATAGTTTATACGGTATATTAGTGTCATTAATACTATATTTAGCCTTTGAGTTTTTGAAATCCAAGTGCATCATTTTGTAGATTTTCAAATGAGTCTATCTACAGTAGCTGTATTTACCCCGCTGGTGTGTCTACCTTATTGCAGCATTTAGTGTTATCTGCAGACTTTAAATTTACCTTCAATAAAATTAGTAATGTCTCCAATAAAGATGTTGAATCCATGGGATGCTCCATTTGTACCTTTCACTTTGCTGTATGCATTCCTTTTACTACAAATCTCTGTAACCTGTCCATTAAACCATCTTTGAATCCAGTCATCAAGTTTTGACAATATCAGGTGTTACTAGTATATATACATCTATATTTGATGCAGTTACCAGCCTCAGAGGCAGTGGCTAAAATTGTCACTCCATTGTATGTAAGGCCAAACATATACCTAAAATCCTTCATTTCACATGTTTTCTAACAAACATGTTATATTTATCTCATTATTTTAGGTCAGAATAACCATTAAGAAACATCCTCAATTATTTGGTAAAAATACACCTTGGGCTTGTGAAATCAGCAATACAGAAACACTTTGTAGGCAGTACAACACATCAGCCTCTATGGACTGTTCATGTGAATTTTCTGCAAACACAGCATCAGAAAGAGGTACAGTATTTATTTATTTCATAAATAATAAAAAAAAGTGATGTATTTAATGTGAAACACCTGAAAGGACATGCAGGTTTCACCTATTAAAAACACTAGAACACATTTTAGAATAAAACATACTCTATGTTATTTCTAGTGGTAGATCTATCTTGGATATTTGGCACCCCATGTATTATTGCGAGTTTCAGAGGGTTGTGGTAATTTATGGTAAAATGTTTGCTTATTCTTGTCAGCAAAGCAATAAAGCCAATATTAATTGCATCCCTAATCTCATTGATGCCATTTAGCACTCTATTTATCAATAGTGGCTGTGAAAACGCCTGGCTGAGGTAATTAAAAATACTAATGTTTTGACAGAATTAATAATATTGTTAAAACCATAACTACCATTTGCATTAGAGATGTGCGTCGACGCTTGTTTTGGTCTTGTTTTTGGCAAAACCACGATAAAATGTTATGGTTTAGGTTTTAGCAAAACCACCCTCTCTGTTTTGGTTGTAATCGGTTTTTGTTTTGAATTTCTTGAAAATTGATAAAACATCAAACATCATGCAGTTGTACCTGTTTATATGAAATCCAAAACCTGAGATTTGGTTTTTAAATCTGAATTCCAAACTTACAGCTGACCTGAGCGTGACTTGGTTCAATTAGGAAAACCACAATGGAGGCCCCAGCTTCCGCTTTATGTTCCTCACTCTTAGCACACCATGCCTGATTCTGAGGCAGACCCTGCAGTGTCCGTGTGTATGTCTTTTCTTATTACTTCTGTGACTTTATGCATATACCACTACAAACCCATTTCTTGTGTACTGCCTCATGTATGCATGTGCAAGGACTGAGATGCCCACATTAATCATCTTTAGATGCTCAAATACCGCTCAGTGTATCTTTAGACACAACCATCAGTCGCTCCATCAAAACTTGCACCAGCCCCATGCATGGCCAGATTGTAGAGAGGGAGACAGGGGCGGTCGTCCCGGGGCCCAAACACATAGGGGGCCCCCCCACATGGTCCCCGGCACCATCCCCAAGATGAACTTTTTTTTTTCCAATCGGAGCCGCCTGCAGCGGCCCACAATTAAGCCCCGCCCATCTCTGCATTTGGCTCCACCCCCTTCTGCTGCTGCCGGCCTGCAGCCTCTGAAGTAAGCAGTAATATATATATATATATATATATATACATATACACATATATATATGTATCTGTCTCTGTGTGTCTATATATATATATATATATATAGTGACGGTTCTAGGGGCGGGCTAACAGGGCCGTCACCCAGAGTGCCGGCCACTAGAGGGCGCTACTGAGTCCCCAGAAGGACAAAAAGAAATCCCTTAAGAATAAATAAAAAACCCAGCACCGGTCCCCCCCCGCGCGTTGCCGGGCGCCCGCTGATATTTGTTATCAGCGGGCACCCATCTCCCTCCCTGCAGCGGCAGCCAAAGCTCACTCCAGAGCTCAGGCTCTGCAGAGAGCCCTATGGGAGGGACGTCATGATGTCTCTCCCATAGATCCGTGGAGCCGGAGCTCACTCCTGAGCTCCAGCTCCAGCAGAGAGCACTATGGGAGGGACGTCATGATGTCTCTCCCATAGATCCGTGGTGGAGCTGCGGTCGGACCAGACGGCAGCGGACGCATAAGCGGGGCCTAAGGTAAGTATTGTATTTGTAATTTTTATTTTTCAGAAGGGAGGCATGGGGGCATTACTACTGGGGACATGTCTATAAGTGGGCATTACTACTGGGGCATGTCTATAAGGGGGCATGTCTATAAGGGGGCATTTCTACTGGGGGCATTTCTACTGGGGGCATGTCTATAAGGGGGCATTAATACTGGGGGCATGTCTATAAGGGGGCATTGCTACTGGGGGCATGTCTATAAGGGAGCATTACTACTGGGGGCATGTCTATAAGGGGGCATTACTACTGGGGGGCATTACTACTGGGGGCATGTCTATAAGGGGGCATTACTACTGGGGGCATGTCTATAAGGGGGCATTACTACTGGGGGGATTACTTCTGGGGGCATGTCTATAAGGGGGCATTACTACTGGGGGCATGTCTATAAGTGGCATTATTACTGGGGGCACTACTAATGTGGGCACTACTATAGGAGGCACTACTACTGTGGGCACTACTATTGGGGGCATTACCAATGGGGGCACTACTATAGGGGACATTACCAATGAGGGCATTAACACTGTGGGCATTACCACTGCGGGCACTACTGAGGGCACTGCATGGGGGCACCACTACCGGGGCCATTGTGTAAGTGGCACCACTGCTGTGAGCATTCTATAAGGGGCACCACTACTGTGGGCATTGTATTAGGGGGTACTACTACTGTGGGCATTGTATTAGGGGCACTACTACTCAGTACTGTGGTCCTGTGTATAAGGGGCACTAATTTGGGCATTGTGTAAAAGGGGCACCACTGTGTGTCATAACATGAATAAGGGACTAATGTGTGGCGTAATTTGAATTGGGGATAGTGTATTATAAAGGGCATTACTGTGTGTGGCACAATGTATTACACAGGGCATTACTGCGTGTGGCATAATGTGTTATAAAGGGTATTACTGCGTGTGGCATAATGTGTTTATAAAGGGCATTACTGAATGTAAGGCGCATTACTGCACATGGCAATTATTCGCCACGAGGGGAGAGCTTGGGGGAAGCCCAGCACCTTCATAATGCTGGTCATGCCCCACAGTTGTTGTTTTTTTGGGGGGGGGATCAGGGGTCCAACTGTGAACTTTCGCCCTGAGCTCCACAATGTCTAGAGCCGGCGCTGTATATATATTAAGGCTGCATCTAGAAGCACGGATTTCTCCATAGAGAATTCCAGAGGGGGGGGGGGCATGGTGTTTAAGGGGCTACACCTCAAAAGCTATAGAAGGTACCAGGCTGATATTTGTCACGGATGGATAGAACTGTCGCTCGGTGCTGCCAAATTTCATGGCATAAACATAAAAAATTAGGAATTGGGAGTAATCTAAAGCTCCAACTGTTACTTTTTTCTGACATTCTCAATTAGGACAACTTTTCTGCTGTAGTCTATGGGTTTTTGTTTTGGAAGGCATAACTCAGGGTAGGGGTGAATTTAGACTTGGGATTTGTTTTATTAGGTAGCTATTGTGAGAAGTCCTAGTGGGTGGCGGCCATGCAAAAGAGCTAACACAGGCTGCCGTCTACTAGGCAAAGACGCCGAAGCCCTGGTGCGTTGGCGCCCGCCAGGCAAAAACGCCGAAGCCCTGGTGGGTTGGTGCTCACCAGGCGAAGACGTAAGAAGTTCTAGTGGGCGGCGGCCATGCAAAAGAGCTGACACAGGCTGCCACCCAGTAGGCGAAGACGCCAAAGCCCTGGTGGGTTGGCGCACGCCAGGCGAAGACGTGAGAAGTCCTAGTGGGCAGCGGCCATGCAAAAGAACTGAAACAGGCTGCCACCAACTAGGCAAAGGCGCCGAAGCCCTGGCGGGTTGGTGCCCACCTGGCGAAATTGCCAAAGCCATGGTGGGTTGGCCCCCGCCAGGCAAAAATGCCGGAAGTCCTAGTGGTCTATTTCTAACGGGGAGCTGATGCCACAGCCAGGGGAGCCCTCTCACCGGGCCCCCAGCCGAAAAATCACCCCTGACCGCTAGTCAGCCCAGGCTGGGGATCCCTGGGGAGTTGGGGACCCCCCCAATAAATGGGCCCCCCTCTCCAGGGCACCCCAGGCCCAGGCTGATAGCCCGGGGCTATCCCCAGCACCCCTGGGCAGTGGGTGCCAGGTTGATTATGTATAGTGTGGTGCATATGAGAATATTAAAATATTGTCTTTTGCTGTGGAACTACAGTTCCCAGCAAGCCTCCCCCGCATGCTGGTACATGGAGAACCACAAGTACAAGCATGTGGGGCATTACGGGCCTGCTGGTACCTGTTCTTCCACAGCAAAAGCAATATTAAATAAAACACAACACACACATTGTAGAAAAGTAAAATTTTATTAGAACATACATGCACACACACATGTACTCACACATGCCCACACTATCTCACATACTCACCTATGTATCCCTGAAGCCAATCTGTCCTCTTCTCCAGTACACAATCCAAATGGAGTACCTGTAATAAAAAATCCATACTCACCTCCTCCTATGCGTGGATCTGTCCTCTTCAAAGCAATCCAGAGTCTTGGCAAAAAAAAAAAACACGAGACACCCGGACCCTCGCACATTAGTAGTGTTCTTAGAGAACACTACTACCCGAATGACAACTCTGCCCGGCATTTCAGTTCAGAAATCCTGGTGCGGAGTGCTCATTGGTTGAGAGAGGCGAGCCTTCGACCTCACAGCCAATGAGCTATTCTCACCATTGACTTCAATGGTGAGAACCAAGCGTGCCCTTTTCAAAAATGGCGCGTCAGCACCATTTTTGAAATTCAAAGATGGCCGCTGCAAGCCAATCACGGCTCGCAACGTCATCGCCCCGCCCACCTCGGCTGGCTTAAATACAGCCAGCGCAAGGCGCCGTCCACACAGTCCAGCTGAAGGAAGAAGATGCCGCGGAAGCCCAGGATGGCGGCGGCCGTGTAAAAGAGCTTAATGGCCGCCACTTTCCAGGTGAAGATCCCGTAGAAGTCCTGGGGGAGCAGCAGCCATGAAAAAGAGCTTAAAGGCTGCCGCCCCCCAGGTGAAGGTCCGGCAAAATAAAATATTTAAAAAATCTGTCTTTGTTTTTTAATTTTAATATTTCTTTTGCAGGGGTTCTATAGGTACCGGTAGGCCCTTTATGCCCCGCCTGCTGATACTTGTGGTTCTACAAGTACCAGTTTGCAGGGATGCCTGCTGGGACCTGTAGTACTACTGCAAAAGACAATATTTAGATTTTCATATGCACCACACTTTACATTATTAACCTGACACCCACCGCCCAGGAGTCCTGGGGATAGCCCCGGGCTATCCGCCTGAGGTGCCCTGGAGAGGGGGACCCCTTTATTGGGGGGGTCTCCAGCTCCCCAGGGATCCCCGGCCTGGGCTGACTAGAAGCCAGGGGTGATGCTTTGGCTGGGGGGCCCAGGTGAAAGGGCTTCCCTGGCTGTGGCATCACCCCCCCACTAGAAAGAGTCCGGAGCTGGTTCTGGTAAAAACAGGGGGACCCTACGCATTTTCCACCTGTATTTCCTGAACCAGGGCCGGCTCAGAGCCCAGTGCTGGTTGTGCTGAATACGGGGGACCCCTACGTCCTTTGTCCCCCATATTTTGGCAACCAGGACTGGTTCTCAAAAGCCTGGTGCTGGTTATGCTTCATTCGAGGGACCCCTACATCATTTGTCCCCTGTTTCTACTTCAGGGTCCATAGTGGGTCCACAGGGTTGACCTTGGGGTATAGCTGCATTGGATCCATGGGCACCACACAGTTAAAGCTTTAGCTCCCAGGATGCACTGGGTCCATCCTCCTATATACCTCGCCCCCGACCACAGGCGCCTGTTTGAGTTGGTGCCTGGCTGGAGTCGGGTCACTGTTTGCACAGGGGGGGGGGGCTGCTTAGCAGCCCCTAAGCTTATATTTATTTTTGGAGTTAATAGTTTTATTTTTTACTTTCAACTCATCAGAGCGGCAGCGTCGGAATGTCCATCGGACGTCCACACTGCCGCTCCTACACCTCGCCGGCACCATGACGTCAGTACAGATCTGGGGATCATGGCGGGACCCCAGAGACTGTACTAGCTGGGCCCTGGGGGATCCCTGGACTGTGGCCGGATCGACGAGGATCAGGTAAGCCGCGCGGGTCGCTGCTGCCGGTGACCCGCGTGTGTAATCTGCAGTCCTTAACCTCCGGTCTCTGGGGACAGACCGGAGGCGCTGGCGGTGGTGGTGGGCTCTCCCTCTTCTGAGACATGGCCCGCACGTCCACTAGACTACCAGGGAACTATGGCGGTTGGCGGGAGCCGGCATCCCAGGGGTTAATGACCAGCCAGGGGAGGCAGAAATCCCTGTTGAGCAGCTCCTCCCCTCAGCTCAGCACGCCTTTCTGCTTGGGTCTGGCAACGCTGAGCTGCATTCCTCCTAGGGCCACACCTCCAGTGAGTTCTCCAGCAGCCATCTTTCCTAAGGCACATCACAGATAACTTGGATAGCACATGGACCGGTCCCCCTGTGTACCTCTCCCCTTCTAAAGGACAGCATACACAGCACTATAGCTCTCCCAGACACTGAATCTGGGCAGGTTGAATATAGTGGTAAAGGTGCAGTGAGTATTAACTTTCTGCATTGTATGTGACTTTCGCTAGTGCTGACTGTCTATGCTTTTTTTCTACTGACTGTCACTCTATACCTATCCCTTTTCTTCTCCTACAGCCCTGACAGGTGTGTGTGGGAAGGGCTTTTCTTGGATCTCACTTATATAAATTCATATATTTGTGAGGTCGGTCACATACAGTTCTGTGCTACACGGTGCCATATCTGTGGGCTTGTGTGCTGCATGCTTGTGGGTACGCCAAGAGTAACACTTAGCTTTCCTGTCGTGTTAGTATATATCTGTATATATATTTTATCGTGTCTAATGAGGAAGTTAAGCGCTCTGCGGCTCCCACTCTGCTCTCCTGCAGTCGCTGCGCTGCAGGGGTAAATATGGAGGATTTATCACAGGATGGGCTGTGTGGGAGGTGCCGTCTGTTACTTGGTCCCTCTAACCCCCCAAATTCGGGACAGAATCCTCCTTGGGCGGTGTTTTCTCAGGTGCTGGCTTCCATCGCAGACCGTCTGGCGGTCCCGACTGCTTTACCCCATAGGGGGTTACCCCAGCCGTCCATCCCCCCTTCTCCGGGTATGCCGCAATTATTGCAGTCCCCCCTGGGCCTCAGACTGTTAATCCATATACGGGGTTACCTTTGTATTTTCAGTCTTCTCCGTTGACACAGCAGTCCGTCATTCCCTTCCAGGGTCTCCCGCAGGCAGGTCAACCACCATGGGTGGATGTATTATCTAGTTCAGTCCAGAGTTTGCCGGCCTCATCTTCCGCTTTTCAAACTCTGTTACAGAATGACAAGCCTCAAAAGGCGTCTAAACGCCCTGTTATGTCATCCCAGTCTGCACAACTATCAGACTCAGATGTGTCCTTGGATGAGGGGGAATTGCCTGAGGATTCTGACTCGGATTCTCATGTCTGGGAAGTGGAAACGAAATCTTCCATTAATGTGCCGGCATTGGTAAGGGCGGTGCGGTCCATTCTTGATATAAAGGATGACACACCGGCCCCTAAGTCCAAGTATCCGAATTTGAAGCTGGCAAAAGTGACTTCGGCGGTTTTTCCTCTTTCTGATCAGCTGAATGATCATATGGCGGAGGCCTGGTAGTCGCCTAGTAAGAGGTTCCAGCCGCAGAAACATTTAGCATCTAGTTATCCGTTTCCTGCAGGTCATTGCAAAACGTGGGAAACTCCACCTGCGGTGGATTCTCATGTTACTCGCTTAATCAAGAGTGCTACCTTGCCTATGCCTTCCATTTCATTTCTGAAAG
Source organism: Taudactylus pleione (assembly GCA_031769625.1). Taxonomy (NCBI): domain Eukaryota; kingdom Metazoa; phylum Chordata; class Amphibia; order Anura; family Myobatrachidae; genus Taudactylus; species Taudactylus pleione. Next base: position 18,741,743 of record JAUIMM010000039.1, read on the forward strand.
ATCCCACAGACAGGAAGGTGGAGACTTGTTTAAAGTCAATTTATTCGCTCTCAGGGGCGGTGGCACATCTGTCCATGGCCATCTCTTTGGTGGCTAAGCCTGAGGAAGTTCCGGAGGTTCAGAGAGCTTTAGTGGGACAGATGAGGGATGCCGCTTCCTATATTGGAGAAGCGTCTTTGGATGCCAGTCTTCTGACTTCCAGAGTATTGGCAGCAGCAGTCTCTGCTCACCGATCTTTGTGGCTCCATTCTTGGAGAGCGGATGCGGATTCCAAGAATGGCCTGGAGGCCTTGCCCTTTAATGGGGAGATTTTGTTCGGCCCTGACCTGGACAAAATTGTTGATACCCTAGCGAAGTCTAAGTCTGCGTTTCTGCCATCAGCAGCTGCGCCTTCTAAAGCTAGGACCTCGGCCTTTCGGTCCTTTCATGCTCAGGGTAAGTCCAAGGGTCAGTCTTTCCCATGGCAGTCATCAACCAAGACTGCCCCTAAACAAAAGAAGCAGGCCTGCAGCACTAGATGCCCTGCTTCCAAGCCAGTGGATAAGCCTTCAGCCTGATGGGACGGGCCTCTCTCTGGGAGTTCCCAGAGTGGGAGGCCGACTTCTTCAATTCGCCCAGTGCTGGTGCAATACCACCACGGATGCTTGGGTACGAGAAGTGGTCTCTCAGGGGTACGCCCTTTACTTTCGTCACAGACCCCCCTAACAGTTCTTCCGCACAAGTCTTTCTCAGGACAAGACCAAGGCGTTGCAGGTTCAGGAAGCCATACTGTCCTTGCTGAAAGCAGGGGTCATAGTTCTGCTTTCTCAATGCGGGACAGAATACTACTCTTCTCAGTTTCTGGTTCTGAAACTCAATGGGTCTCATCGGCCTATCCTCAACCTAAAGTCACTGAACAACTTCCTCAGAGTGCCCAAATTCAGGATGGAAACTCTGCGTTCCATCATTCTGGCTATGGAACCAGGGGATTATATGGTCTCCCTGGACATCCAGGACGCCTACCTCCATTTTCCTATAGCCCCTTCACACCAGGGGTATCTGAGATTTGCTATACGCCAGCTTCACTTCCAGTTTCAGGCTCTGCCCTTTGGTCTTTCCACGGTTCCAATGGTGTTCACCAAAGTTATGGCTATCATGGCTGCCCATCTGTGCAGCCAGGGTATACGGCTTCTGCCATATCTGGATGACCTCCTATTGCTGGCAGGCTCTCCGGAGGTACTTTTACAACATCTGCACCTGATGATCGCTTGTCTGCAAGCGCACGGGTGGCTGATAAACTGGAAGAAGTCCTCCCTCATTCCATAACAGAGGATGGTTCATTTGGGAGCCCTTCTGGACTCTCGTCAGCAAAGGATCTTTCTGACTCCAGAAAAGGTTTCCTCCCTACAACTACGAGTGAGCAGTTGTCTGAAGAGTTCCCAGGTGTCGGTTCACTCGGCAATGAGAGTTCTGGGGTCCATGGTGTTGGCATTCGACATGGTGGAGTATGCCCAGTTTCACCCGGCCCCTGCAGGGACTGATTCTATCCAAATGGAACGGGTTACCACACCGGATCAGGACTCAGATGCTGGTGTTGTCTCCGGAGGTGTGCCTGTCGCTGGCTTGGTGGCTTCAAACATCTCATCTCACCAAGGGTCGCCCCTTTTGGATACCGGGCTGGGTTCTGCTCATGACAGATGCCAGTCTCCGGGGTTGGGGGGCAGTGGCAGGTCCACTTTCACTTCAGGGCCGTTGGATGGCGGAAGAAGCAGTTCTTCCCATCAACATTCTGGAACTTCGGGCCATGTACAGGGCCTTCCAGTTCTCCGGTCACGCTCTTCAAGGAAGGGCAGTGCAAGTTCAGTCTGACAATGCCACCATGGTGGCGTACATCGACCATCAAGGGGGGACTCGCAGTCAAGCAGTAATGTTGGAGGTGTCACGCATCCTGTCTTGGGCGGAGTGCCACCTTCCGGGCATCTCGGCAATCTTCATTTAAGGAGTTCTCAATTGGGAAGCGGACTTCCTCAGCCATCACGACGTGCATCCCGGGGAATGGTCCCTTCACCCAGAGGTATTTCAACTACTCATGGACAGGTGGGGACTGCCGGAGGTGGACCTCATGGCCTCCCATCACAATCGCAAGCTGCATGTGTACGGGTCCAGGACAAGAGATGCCGGAGCAAGTCTGGTGGACGCGCTGTCAGTGAAATAGACATTTCATCTGGCGTATCTATTCCCTCCGATATCCCTGCTGCCTCGGACCCTTCGGAAATTCAAACAGGATGGCGGCACGCTTCTGCTGGTGGCTCCGGCTTGGCCCAGACGTCCTTGGTACTCCAATCTTTGGGGCCTATCCATCGACATTCCGTTTCTTCTGCCTTAACATCGGGACCTGTTGTCTAAGGCAGGGCCGAAACTAGGATATCTGTCATCAGGTGCAAGGCAGCAATTTTGCGCCCCCTCCCTTCCTTTACCTGGAGTTTGTCCTTGCTCCTCAATAAGGCAGTGCACTACTCAGACGTCCCTGCCTGGTATAGTGACTTACATTATTCCACACACCATAATGCCCATTACACATTATGGCACACACTGTAATGCCTATTACCAAAGTGCCACTTACATATTTGCCCAACACCATATTATACCCCACAGTAAGGCTTCTAATTACTTTAAAATGACCTGCTCATTGTCAGGGGTTACATGCTCATTGCCATGGGGTTTCATGCTCGTTGCCATGGGGTTTTATGCTTGTTGCCAGAGGGTTTCATGCTTGTTGCCAGGGGGTTTCATGCTTGTTGCCGTGGGGTTTATGCTCGTTGCCAGGGAGGTTTATGCTCGTTGCCAGGGGTTAAATGCTCGTTGCCAGGGGTTTCATGCTCGTTGCCAGGGGTTACATGCTCGTTGCCATGGGGTTTATGCCTGTTGCCATGGGGTTTCATGCTCATTGACAGGGGGGTTTATGCTCATTGCCAGGGGGTTTATGCTCGTTGCCAGGAGATTTCAAGGGAGAAGATGCAGCTTTCAGCATCTTCTCACAGCAGCGGCAGCGTTCCCGGTGTCGGGAACGCTGTGAGCATTGTGCTGGCCTAACAGACATTAGAGGTCCAGTAGGACCTCTAGCATCTGTCTCCTCCTAGGCAGCGGCCATTTTTGGATGGCCGTTTTAAGCAGAGTCCATGCGGACGGCTAGTCCACATGGAATCTGCTGAAAACGGCCATCCAAAAGTGGCCGTCGCCAAGGAGGAGACAGACAGTAGAGGGCCAGTAAGGACCTCTAGCATTTGTCTCCTCTTTGGCGGTGGCCATTTTTGGATGGCCATTTTCTGAATCTGCAGCCTCCAAGCCACCTCGAGTCAGCTTTTTTCACCCCCTGCAATCCGGCATCCAGTGCACGTGCACCTCTAGCCCCCCCCTAGTTGCGGCCCTGTCTAAGGGGCCCTGCCTTTACCCAGATCTGGGTCATCTGTCTTTGATGGCGTGGCTCTTGAGATATCCGTCTTAAGGTCCGGGGGTTTTTCCAGCTCAGTCATCAGCACAATGATACAGGCACGCAAGCCTGCTTCTGCCAGGATTTACCACAGAGTGTGGAATACTTATTTTCAATGGTGTGGGCCAAGAAACTACGATCCTCAAGCATTTTGTGTTTCTAGGATTTTGGAGTTCCTTCAGTCTGGGTTGGACGTAGGCTTATGCCTAGCTTCTTTGAAAGTTCATGTGTCTGCACTTTCTGTGTGGTTCCAGCGTAGGATCGCTACTCTGCTTGATGTCCGCACCTTTTTCCAGAGCGTTCTCAGGATTCAGTCTCCCTTTGTTCCCCCAGTGGCTCCTTGGGATTTGTCAGTGGTGCTTCGGGCCCTACAGGGTCCTCCGTTTGAACCTCTTGAGTCGGTGGAACTCAAGTGGTTGACAGATTACTTCGGCCAGAAGAGTGTCAGAATTAGGCGTGCTTTCTTGCCGTTTTCCTTTTCTGATTTTTCACGAGGATAAGGCAGTGCTTCGCACCCATCCGCGTTTTCTTCCTAAGGTGGTCTCTAAGTTCCACATTAATCAGGAAATAGTTGTGCTGGTATTTCAGTCACCTGATCTCCCGGCTGGTGAGGCTTCCTTAGATGTTGTCCGTGCTCTCAAAGTTTATGTGGACCAGACTAGTTCCATCCTGAAGTCTGATTCTTTGTTCGTCCTCTTTGGTTTTAACAAAAGGGGTTGGCCTGCCAATAAACAAACTTTGGCTCGTTGGCTTCGTTTGGTTATTTGTGAGGCTTCTTCACAGGAGGGTTTACCTGTTCCAGCCTCTGTTAAGGCTCATTCCACTCGGTCTGTGGGTCCCTCGTGGGCTGCTGGCCGTGGTGCCTCAGATGTTCAGCTGTGTCTTCCATACAGACTTTTCTAAGGTTCTATGCGTTTGACACCTTCGCCTCTCAGGATGCATCCTTCGGGCACCGGATTCTCATTTCAGCGCAGGTGCATCACCGCACTTAGTTGTACTGCTTTGAGACATCCCCAAGGTCAACCCTGTGGACACCCTATGGACCCTGAAGTAGAAAACAAGAGATATGGTAAGAACTTACCTTTGTTATCTCTGTTTCTATGAAGTCCATAGGGTCCACAAGGCACCCGCCCTGGCGTTCCTGGCTACATATGGGCTATGTGGCTGGTCACTGGTTTTCTGTCTCCCTTTCTGTGTGTATGGTTCTTGTGTGTTCCAGTCTTCCTTCTCTGTTTTTTCCTCCTCCGGCCTTGGCTACTTACCAGCTAGGTGCCTGTGGCTCGGGGGCGGGGTATATAGGAGGATGGACCCAGTGCATCCTGGGAGCTAAAGCTTTAACTGTGTGATGCCCGAGGATCCAATCCAGCTATACCCCAAGGTCAACCCTGAGGACCCTATGGACTTCATAGAAACATAGATAACAAAGGTAAGTTCTTACGACATCTCTTGTTATTTAGCACAACCAGTACTGGGTCTTCAAAGCCCGGTGCTGGTTGTTGGCTTTGGGGTGAGGGGCATGGTTTTTTTTTTTTCCATATTTACAGGTGCTCCATTGGACAGATTGGCTACAGGGATACATATGTGAGTATGTGAGATAGTGTGTGCATGTGTGAGTACACGTGTGTGTATGCATGTATGTTTTAATAAAATGTTGCTTTTCTACGGTGAGTGTGTTGTGTGGTTTTTTAATATTGCTTTTGCTGTGGAACTACAGGTACCAGCAGGCCCGTAATGCCCCGCATGCTGATACTTGTGGTTCTCCAAGTACCAGCATGCGGGGGAGGCTTGCTGGGAACTAGTTCCACAGCAAAAACCAATATTCAAACTTTACTTGCACCACACTTTACATAATCAACCCGGCACCCATCGCCCAGGGGTGCTGGGGATAGCCACGGGATATCAGCCTGAGCCTGGGGTGCCCTGGAGAAGGGACCCCTTTATTGGGGGGTCCCCAGCTCTCCAGATATCCACGGCCTGGGTTGACTAGCGGCCAGGGGGTGATGCTTTGGCTGGAGGGCCCAGGTGAAAGGGCTCCCTGGCTGTGGCATCACCCCCTGCTAGTAAATACAGGGGGACCCTATGCATTTTTCCCCCCTGTATTTCCAGAACTAGGGCAGGGTTGGGGGGCACCTTTTTTTATTTTACACATTACATTTTTAACAGAGATGCGTAGATGGATCTCACTGCTGCGTTCGTGCATCTGTGACTTATTGATTTTATTTTCTCATGTGCATGTGCACTACCAGTGAGCCCTCTGTCACCCACTAATGCCCCCATTGCACTGCACCGCTGCTACTGCTCTGCAACACCACTGCTGCCGCTACCCCGCACGCTTACAGCCGCCTCGCACTCTGCACCTCACAAACCACCTCCTGTGTGCTGTCCCCTCTTCCACCTGCGCTAGTATTGCATTTTGTTGCCCTTCTCCCCTGCAGGTGTCTCGGTTTGCTCATCCAAACCCTAATAGTTAATACATTTTAAAAAGCTATGAAATTCCATAGACAAAAAAACTTACGGTTTGACATATCCCATTAAGGCTGCTTAGACATGATCTGAAAATTCACAAACCTATTTTCTGCCACTCAAACTCCAAAAAGCAATGAAATTATGATCACTAAGGCTGACGCCTTAATGGATGTGTTCCTTGCGTAATACAGATATGGTATGCCAGGACACCATGTGGTTAACTGTAGATTCAGCACTCTCACAAAGTGAGATTGCTGTCACTCACAAACTGGTGGAGATGCTAAGTCACAGAATTGTGTGCTCATTGGATTACACACATGCAGTCTATGCAACTGAGGTCTGAGCATAACATACAGCTGCGCAGATGGGATAAGAGTGTGGTGGATAGGGAGAAGGAGATATAGCGGTGTGGATGGGGCAGACAGAATGGCGTGTAGAGGGGAAGATTAGGCAGTACAGATAGGGGCGAGCCAAAGTGATGCAGATTGGTGGAAAATGGTGCACATGGGGAGAGACAGAGTAGCACACTTTGGGGGAACAGAGCAACATGAATAGGGAGTACAGAGTGGCATGGATGCGGGAAGACAGAGCAGTGCAGATGGTTAACGCCAGATTGGTGTGGATGAGGAATACAGACTAGCACAATAGGAGAACACACAACAGAAGGGATTGGGGAAAACAGATCGGTGCAAATGGGTGGGAAGACAGAGTTGTATGGGTGGGAGGGGAAAGACCGAGTGGCACGGTTGGGAGGGAGAGAGTGGTGCAGATGGAGATATAAAGAGTGGCAGAGATAAGGGTAAGACAGAGTGACGTGGTACAGATGGAAGGAAACACAGTGGCACGGATGCAGGAAGACAGGGCGGTGCACATGGGGAAAGATATATTGGTGTGGATGAGGGCATGCAAACTAGCAGAGTTGGGAGAACACACAGCTGTAGGGATTGGGGAAGTTATAGCGGCATGGAGGTCGAAGATACCGTACATGCATAGACAGAGGGCCTGATTCAGACCCGCTCGCAAGCGCTGACCGCTCGCAAGCGGGTCGATGTTTCCCAAGTGCGCATGCGCACAACGGAGGCGGCTCCGTCGTGCGCATGCGCGAGACCCGAATGATGATGGCCAAGCCGTCGTTATGGGTCTCGCACCAAAGGGGGCGTGCTGTCGATGGTGATTGGCAGCACGCCCCCTTTGGTGGGCGTGTCGGGGGTGTGGCTGCCCAGACGGAGGGGTTCCCATGGGAACGTCTACCGTCTGGGGCCGGCCCCACTGACATCACTAGTGATGTCAGTGGGAGTGCTTTTGGCTCTGATAGAGCCAAAAGCACTCCAGGGCTTGCGGCAGACGAGACCCTACCACAAGGGTCTCGTCGCAAGCCCGATGGTCGCGATGGTCTTGACCATCGCAACCATCATTTTGGCCGTTCGCTATAGCTGTGGGTGGTCACCCACAGCTATGCGAGCGGCCAGGAGGCCGCTCTTAAAAAAGATAAGGACGGCCCTGATTCAGAGCGAGCGCTCTGTCAGAGCATCCGGCTCTGAATCAGGGCCAGAGTATGATAGTTTTAGCAATTAGGGAGCTGAATGTGACACCTGCCGGACCCCCCCCGCAGCACACGCCAGGCCTCCTGTGACACCTGCCGGACCCCCCCCAGCAAGGTATTCTGAAAAACTAAATAATCCAAAATCCAAAATGCTCCTGGTCCCGAGCATTTCGGATATGGGAGACTCAACCTGTGTGTGTATGAATATGTATATACAGTCAGGTGCATAAATATTGGGACATTGATAGAATTTTCATATTTTGGCCTCTATTCACCACCACAATGGCTTTGAAATGAAACAAACAAGATGTGCTTTAACTGCAGACTTTCAGATTTAATTTGAGGGTAATTACATCCAAATCAGGTGAACGGTGTAGGATTTACAACGGTTTCTATATGTGCCTCCCACTTTTTAAGGGCCCAAAAGTAATGGGGCTATCAACTCAAAAGCTATTTCATGGACAGGTGTGGGCTATTCCCTCGTTATTTCATTATCAATTAAGCAGGTAAAAGGTCTGGAGTTGATTCTAGGTGTGACATTTGCATTTGGAATCAGTTGCTGTCGACTCTCAATATGAGATCCAAAGAGCTGTCACTATCAGTGAAGCAAGCCATCATTGGGCTGAAAAATCAAAACAAACCCATCAGAGAGATAGCAAAAACATTAGGTGTGGCCAAATCAACTGTTTGGAACATTCTTAAAAAGAAAGAACGCACCGGAGAGCTCAGCAACACTAAAAGACCCGGAAGACCACGGAAAACAACTGTGGTGGATGACAGAAGAATTATTTCCCTGGTGAAGAAAAACCCCTTTACAACAGTTGGCCAAATCAAGAACACTCTCCAGGAGGTAGGTGTATATGTGTCAATGTCAACAATCAAGAGAAGACTTCACAAGAGTGAATATAGAGGGTTCACCACAAGATGTAAACCATTGGTGAGCCACAAAAACAGGAAGACCAGATCAGAGTTTGCCAAACAACATCTAAAAAAGCCATTACAGTTCTGGAACATCCTATGGACAGATGAGACAAAGATCATCTTGTACCAGAGTGATGGGAAGAGAAGAGTATGGAGAAGGAAAGGAACTGCTCATGATCCAAAACATACCACCTCATCAGTGAAGCATGGTGGTGGTAGTGTCATGGTGAGGGCATGCATGGCTGCCAATGGAATTGGTTCCCTTGTATTTATTGATGATGTGACTGCTGACAAAAGCAGCAGAATGAATTCTGAAGTGTTTCAGGCAATATTACATGATTATATTAAGTCAAATGCTTCAGAACTCATTGAACGGCGCTTCACAGTGCAGATGGACAATGACCCAAAGTATACTGCAAAAGCAACCAAAGTGTTTTTTAAGGCTAAAAAGTGGAATGTTATGCAATGGCCAAGTCAATCCACTGACCTGAATCCGATTGAGCATGCATTTCACTTGATAAAGACAAAACTGAAGGGAAAATGCCCCAAGAACAAGCAGGAACTGAAGACATTTGCAGTAGTGGCCTGGCAGAGCATCACCAGGGATGAAACCCAGCGTCTGGTGATGTCTATGCGTTCCAGACTTCAGGCTGTAATTGCCTGCAAAGGATTTGCAACAAAGTATTAAAAAGTGAAAGTTAGATTTAGGATTGTTTAGTTTGTCCCATTACTTTTGGCCCCTTAAAAAGTGGGAGGCACATATAGAAACCGTTGTAATTCCTACACTGTTCACCTGATTTGGATGTAATTACCCTCAAATTAAATCTGAAAGTCTGCTGTTAAAGCACATCTTGTTTGTTTCATTTCAAAGCCATTGTGGTGGTGAATAGAGGCCAAAATATGAAAACTCTGTCAATGTCCCAATATTTATGCACCTGACTATATATATATATATATATATATATATATAATATATATATATTTTTTCATTGATAGGGACCCCCACACGTTTGTTGCCCAGGGGCCCCCACTGATCTTAATCCGGCCCTGGCCCCATGCTAGGTGCAGATTCTCCAGCAGACAATGGCCCCCAGTGCAAGCGATTATGCATCTGAGTTTGCAACCACTTCAGCGACACGCCCATGACACACCCAGAACACAGCCATAAGACAAACCATCTCTGTCTGACCTCCCTGTCACCTTGCAGTCACCGCTGAGGACGCTCAATACATTTTTAAGACATTTCTGAGAACATGTCTCAATCGCAACTGCAAGTCTGTGCGCACGGACTGTGGATGTATGTACAGTGCAACTTATATGCATGCGCAGTACAAAGATCTTGCTCAACTGCATCCGACATCGACATTACATCCACCTCAGAATCAGGCCCAGTATGAGTTCCGCTCCTGGTAGTGACTATGACAGCGACAGAAGAGCCGGCTGGAAGATAGAATGCAAAGAGAAGAGAAGTAGGAAAGTAGGCGGTGCTGCTGGATTTTTAATAATGTAGACTTTTGACAGGGCGAAGGGCCCGTCAACTTGTATCTTGCCTCCGGACAAGTAGGATGAAGTTTCACCACTGTTATGGGGCCTTGATAGAGGAGCTTCTACAGTGTTTCTTTTTACCAATCAGGGTGACTCTCACTGTGGGTGTCTCCCGTTACATTAGATTTATCAAAGCTTGGGGAGAGACCAAGTGGAAAAAGATCAAATGCCAACCAATCAGTTCCTGGCATTTTTCAAACAGCCTGCAAAATGACTGTTAGAATCTGATTGGGTGGTACTTTATCTCTCTCCAAGCTTTGATATATCTCAGCCTATGTCACATCCAGGATGTTGTCCTTCTCTGAAACACACCTGAAGAAGCCAACTATCAACCGCAAAACTAGTTTAGCAAATCCCTATCTGCAGATGGTCAGGAAAATTCAGATAGATTTGCTGGATTGCAAAGGAATTTTATTTTAATTAGATTGCTCATTGTTTTTTCATTGTGTTACGACAAGGCATATTGTATGCCATTTAACTCTGCACGTGTCAGCAGACATGCATGGTTGCAGTACAGGTGCGAATTAAAAGAGATGGGGGCCTGTGCACAGTCTCCGTCTTAGCCCCTTCTCTCTAGCCTAGAAACTAGCATTGTGCCATATTCCAGGCGATTTTTCTTCTGCACATGCGCAAATCACCAGGAAAATGGCAGCTGTGTCATTTTAACAGTGATTTGTGCAGCACTGTCGCTGCGGATGCGGGACTCTAACAGTACGTTTCGAAAAACAAGGGTGCAGGATACATCACTGTTGCAGCAACAACTGATGTTACCACAGGAAGAGCCAGCTCATTGTGAAACTCACTAGTGCCACATTTGTGGCTTTATTTAACTATGAGCGTGAGTAGACACAGAGACTGTTTTATAACACGTGGCATTTTTGTGTGTAAAGTTTTTATTATTTTGAAACAAAAAGGAAAGTGACCTTTTCTTTAATGACTAACAATTATTGTTGTAGAAATTTAAACTTTAAAACAAAGGTGTTGGTATACTAAACGGGGGTGGCACAGTGCCCTATTGCTGTTCTACAAGGCTGGAGTCACATGTTCCAACCAGGGCCCTGTCTGTGTGGAGTTTGTGTGTTCTCATTTTGGCAAACTATATAGAGTCACACATGGCTATTCTCACAGAACTTCCAGGAGAATTTTAGGGAGAATAGACCAGCTTCAGGGTTCCACCTACTACCCCAGTGAAGAGGGCAGTCTGTGGGATTGATGTCGCTGTGTGCATTATCTTCCCCCCTCAGAAAGTTGGCAAGTATGGGTATAGTAGAGAATCAGTGAGTGTATTTGCTAACCAAAGCCACATGCTACTGATCCTTCCTGTCACGTCTACGACCAAAATATGATTTATTATATTTAATAATACACTTTAATTTTACTTTTCAGAAATCATAACTGTTGAAGCAAAAAGTAATAGTGGAACTGTCTCTGCACGTTTACAATTTAAGGATTGCTCGCAATATTCGGTGTTCAGGTACTGTGCAAGTCTATAGTGTACAAGTACTGTTTTTAAATGGTATATGTCATTTATTAAATGAAAACGGATTAGATTTATCTTAGTGATGTCATAAAGTCATCATTAGATCACATACATAGGAGTAATCATGGCTACAGGAAATGAGTTAGGAAGAAGCATCAGCTTTAATACCTGATTACTTGTCCTAAAACTTATATTACCTTCTACACAAACGTGTAATACAAACAATCTCTGCTGGGTTTTATTATTCAGATGTGTTTCTCTCTCGCAGCTGCTTGGAGTGCATATCCAGTGGATGTTTATGGTGTACCAAGGATTCTTCATGTAGTTCTCCTCTGACTCCATTGGCTGGATGTGCAGATTATGCAGATGAGGTAAATGTAATGTACTATCGTCAGTGTGCGCAGTGTCATTGCAGCGCAACAACTAGACTGATTTTGAACAACTCTTCCACAACTTCTCCTTCTGATGGTCCCAGCTTTGGTTGCCTGTGTTTTGCCATGTCCATTATAATACTTTTCAGCTAACATACAAAGCCATTAACAAACCTGCACTGATATATGTTCACTTGCAAAAATTAGACATGTGCGCTGACCCTTGTGTTTTGGTTTTGGCAAAACCACCCTTAAATGTTATGGTTTTGGTCTTTTCTGGTTTGGTGTTGGATTTTTTTATAATTGATAAAAACAGCTAAAATCGTGTAGTATTACTGACACTTGTCTACTTTTAAAAAAGCATTTCAGGAATATTGTGGAAGCAACGCCTAAGAGCGTGGCAGTAAAGTGGGCGTATACTGCTGCATCTGAGCATTGTTGGATTGTTGCTCAGTACAGTATGATGTGTTTGTTGATGAAAAGACACTTTGTACTTTTCAGGGCTTGTTCATGTATTGTGTTCTACTGACTTGTGGTTCCATATAAGTGGCCACGAGAAACCTTATTTGGAAATGCATCATGCTGTACTTGCCAACTCTCCCTCATTGTCAGGGAGACTCCCTGCCTCACTGAAGAGTCTAGAAATCTCCCTGATTGCACCTTACCCCCATTATGTAGCTGCTATAGTAAAAAAGAAACCGATATATACATTCAAATGGGATCATTAGTATTATGTCCCTGCATTGGTTATAAGACACAATGGGGCAGATGTATGAAGCTCTGGAAAGTGATAAAGTGCAGAGTGGTAAACAACCAACCAATCAGCTCCTAACTGTCATGTTACAGGCTGTGTTTGAAAAATGACAGTTAGGAGCTGAGTGGTTGGTCGTTTATCACTCTCCACTTTATCACTTTCCAGAGCTTCATACATCTGCCCCAAAGATCCCTATGGCTACATGCATTTTCTGAAAAGTATCAGTGTCTTTTCATCAACAAATAGATCTTACTAACTGCTTTTGGGCTCATTTACATTTGGATGTAAGTCAATATTATGACACACCTCTCAGATGTAGCAGTACATGTCCACTTTAATGCCGCGCTCATAGGTGTTGCTATCACAATCTCCCTGAAATGCTTTTTCAAAAGTAGGCAACTATGAAATGCATGTAGCCACAGGGATCATTGTGCCTTATTATAACCAATGCCAGGAAATGGCACTGATGATCCCATTTGAATGTATATATCTCTGATTTATTTTTTTCTAAGTATATAACAGCTACATAATGAGGGTAAGGTACAATCAGGAAGATTGCTAGCCTCTTCAGGGAGTCAGGGAGATTGCTACTATTTCAGGAAGTCTCCCTGACATTCAGGTAGAGTTGTCATGTATGATTTGCACCTGTTCAATGCAACACAAAACATGAGATACAGGACCCGATTCAGACCTGCTCAATAGCAAGCGATCGCTCATTGCTGGCGATGTTTGCAAATGTGCGCATGCATACAGTTCGCAGTGCACTTGCGCAAACTAGTACGAGCGATCGGGATACGCTCGCTCGCCCTGCAAAGACAGCACAGAGGTATGAGTGACAGGAGAGGCCGTTTGTGGGTGGTAACAGGGGCAGGGCAGTAGTAACGGGGGAGTGGAGTTGCAGACGGAGGCGTGCCTGAGTGTTTAAACGCTGTTTCAGAGGTGTGCATAATTAACAGCCAGCGTCATAGGACACGTCACTTGCTAGAAATATACACTGAAGTGCTCGCAGTGCTTGCGGCAGGGTATAGTCAACCTCAAGCACTGCGATCGCATCCGATGGTGCTCGATGTACCAATGGTTTCATGCACTTCCTGGAGATGACATACGCAAGTGGATGTCTTTATACAGGCTGGTGGGCGTCTACACACAAAAAGTGATCGCTCGCCAAAACAAAGTGAGAGTGCTTATGACTTGCCCTGCGAGCCGCTGCCTTGACGTCACTTAGCCGAATTTCCATACGCTTGGAGCGAGAGATCGCATCAACGGGTCTGAATGAGCTCCTCAGTTTTTAAATTTAAGTTCCGAATTTACAGCAGACCCAGTTCTACTCGAAAGCCCAAAAGTGATTCAAGCCTGGATTTGATTCGGAATCCCAAAGTTCGGATCTGTTTGGTTTTCAGTAAAGCCAAACCGCACATCTCTACAAAAATACTGTGATAAGTGTGCGGAGGGGATTCACAGGGACAGAGCTTTAACGCAAACTCTGTCCCTGCAACATACTTGCCTACTTTTGAAAAAGCATTTCAGGGAGATTGTGAAAGCAACACCTACGAGTGTGCGTTAAACTGGGCGTGTACTGCTATATCTGAGAGGCGTGTCATAAAATTGATTTACATCCACATGTAAATGAGCCCCAAAGCAGTTAGTAAGATCTACTTGTTGATGAAAATATACTGATACTTCTCAGAAAATACATGTAGCCTTAGGGATCATTGTGCCTTATATCCAATGCAGGGAAATTATACTAATGATCCCATTTGAATGTTTATATCTCTGTTTTTTCTTTTATAGAACAGTGTCATAATGGGGGTAAGGTGAAATGAGGGAGATTGGGAGACTCTTCAGGGAGACAGGGAGATTGCTGCTATTTCAGGGAGTCTCCCTGACAATGAGGGAGGGTTGGCAAGTATGCCCTGCAAGGGATTTTTGGTAAATCCCTGTGATATTGGCTGAATTCGCAATGCGAATTCAGTCGGTAATATCACACTACAATCTGCATTCAATATGCGGATTGTAGTAAATAGAGCCCAATGAAACATAAACTGTTCATGTAGAGTTACAGTTTGTGTAGCTTGTAGAGCGGGCTGTGTAGCAATATATATATATATATATATATATATATATATATATCTATAGAGAGAGAGAGAGAGATTGATTTGGCTTGACAGTGAGGGTAGTATACTAAAGTTACAGTATGCAATTCACATACAATATAGTCGATGTTGTATACATAGTAGGTGCATGGTCAAGGTTGGCCCCATACCACATATCCTGCACCTGAAAGAGTCCCCAATGGTACAGTACAGTGCAGAGCCTCCCCCTACACACACCTACCTCCTCTGTAATCTGCCAGCAACGCCATCTTTCAGATGATATCTTCAGAAAGATGGCACTGGCATATTAGGTATCAAAGACATTTAGATAGTGCTAGATAGCGTTTGTTATGCACCATCTTCCCAAACATATCACTGGAAAGATGGCAATACCCACAGAAGGTAGGGGGCCTGCTGCATGGAAGGGGGCCCTTGAATACAGTCAATGAGCCTGATTCAGCAGTTCACGCTAGTGCACTGCTGAACACAGATTCCCGATGGTTATGAATCCGCGCAAGCGCACGACCCATTCTGCGAGTGTGCAGAATGGGTCCGGCTAATACGATCCAGCAAACTGCCAGTGATGCATACTTGCCTACCCTCCCGATTTGGTCGGGAGCCACCTGAAAATCGGGTGCCACTCCCGACCTCCCGGGAAGGCAGGCAATTCTCCCGGCTGCCACCCACCCCTCCTAACCCCCCCGCAATAACCCCTGCAACTCCCACAGCGGGGGGGAGGGGCGGTGATGCAATTCGCATAATTTTGTCCCCGCCCCCTACTTCACAATGCTTATTTTATCGGCATTGTGTAGTGGGGGTGGGGCCAAACTGACGCGATCTCGTGACCCTGCCACGCCCACAAGTGCTGTCACCCGCCCAGCCACTCCCCCTTGTCCCGGCCACGCCCCCCCTCGTCCTGCCGATCTGGCTGCTCCCTCCTAGAAGGAGCAGCCAGAAATTCGGCAGGTATGGTCTGCTGCCATTTGTGGGTGAGGAGGGGGCGGTGATGCACTCCGTTTCCCGAAACGGAGGCAGGGGAGGGAAGAAGCCAGGATCTCCGTTGACTGACAGAGATTTCCTGGCCTCTTCCTCTAAACTGCGCCGGCCGGCTGCGGGACCCCATGGGTCACCGCAAAATTGGCTGATGGTACACAGATTATGCGATGGCTGCATTGGATAATGCATTATGGTATCTGCAAGGATCGCAATTGCAAAGCTGCCTGTGTGCAGCTTTGCAATTACGATCCTTGCAGAATCAGGCCCAGTGTCTGGAAAGTGTTATGAATAAATAATAAAAACACATTTTTTATGTAAAATACAGTTAAAAAAACAGATGCTCATGCAAATGAAAGTATTAATTAAGCTCAAGTAATTACAAACGTTTCCTGCCTTACCTTTTAAAAGATCGTGGCCCCAATTTATTAACAAGTTTTATTACCAAAACAAGTGATAAATATCACTGTGTATGATAAATGGTGCTCCAGCCAATCAGCTCCCAACTGTCATTTTGCAAACAGTTTGCACCAGGGATCGAGCACCCACAAGTGATCAACCTCCTGACAGTATCATATCATTCTCACTTGTAACTTCCTCTTATTTCATCCCCAGCATCTCCTGGCCTCTCCTATCTCTTCCCTGGCCCTTCCCCATGAGGCCATTGCCCTCTTTTGGGTGTATTTTTATGTCCCTTTGAAAAATGAGGGGGGCGCCAATGTTCTTTCTGGCACAGGGCACCAAAAGTTTAGTTACGGCTCTGGGACTCATCTGCGCAAAAACAACCTAATTGCAGTATTATTTGTCCCTGCAACTTTACTTTTGCCTTCTTTTGTATATTTGTTAATATTGTTATACAATGAGCTATGCAATTTACTTATATTATTAACCCCTACAGCTAAAAAAAAACCTAGCAGTCAAACAAAAAATGTCAATCATCAGAGTTCAAGTCTATGTGCTATACAGATACTGGGGGAGATGTATTAAGCGCCAAAGCGGTATCAGCGCATGCTATGCACCCCTGTCATTATCGGCGCTGCTATCTACAAGATAGCAGCGCCGATAGCCTGGGCAATGTATGAACGGTCAGTTCGCCTGACCGTTCCGCCCTATCGACTATCGACAGCTGTCGATAGTCGATAGCTACAGCCTGGCGATGCCCTATCCCCACAGCAGGGACAGCGTTGTCCATGCTGCGGGGGCTACCGGCTCCAGGGCTGCACTCGGGGATCTCGCGATACTTGTGAGATCCCGCGCATGCTCAGTGGAGCCAGCCGGGACAGAGACACAGCGCATCAGCACTAGGCTGATGAGCTGTGTACTCAGGCAGGGATCAGCGGAGGGGGGAGTTAACGCTCCCCTGCTCCGGCCGATTAGATGTTCACACATCTCATCGTTAGTGCTTCCTGCTTCGCCTCGGTAAAGAGGCGAATCAGGAAGCGATATAGCGGCACTTAACGTGCTGCTATAATACATCTCCCCCAATGTACAGTATGAAAAGTAATGTGCAATAAATTGGTTGTAGTCACTTGGGGGCCAGGTCAGAATTGCACAAATCCGTTTTGCAGACTTATCGTGCGAGTTTTAGCACTGCATATACTTCATAGACACTTGCGGCTGAATGGACGTAACTAGGTGGTTACTACGGGTGCTCACATGTAGGGTACGTTTAGTAAGGGTGTCTATATGGAATTGTGGAATTTGTGCGCACAATGAGATTCATCTGTTTTAAGATAGATTTCTTTTACCAAGGATAGGGCTGGTGCAAGTGCTAGCTAACAGTGATAATGGCTATGACACCAATCATATGGTATAAAAACGCATTTATCTCAGTGTGCGCAGAGCGCGGCGGCATGTGATAGCCATTTGTACATGTCTGTGCATAACATGCAACTTTCTGTCATTATTTTCATACTTTTTAGTTAAATTACAGGGCTGGGGTTTGTATAGGAATGAAAATGTGTTCTTAACTTTATGCAAGTACATCCCCAAATTGCCAAACAAAAGGCCATTACTCATATTGAATTTTATTTTTAATACTACAGGCAAAATGCAAAAGCACTGAAGACAAAACAGCACTGAGGACGCCATCTAATGTAAGATCACTTTTTATATATTTCTAATAATAATAATAAAAATAATAATAATAATAAGTTAAATAGTTCCAAGCTATTGTATTTTACAGTGGAACTACAGGTGCCAGCATGCCTGCCCTTTTGCACTTGTGGAACTACAAGTGCCAGCAGGTGTCCGGCCCCCGTACCCCCACCGTAAAATAAATAGTTAAAAAAAGACAGAACACACACACCGTAAATAGTAAAGCTTTATTACATACCTACCTATCCCATTCATACATACTTACCTACTGCCAGCTGGTCGGTCCACTTCTCCCATGTAGAAACCACTGGGTGTACCTGAAAAAAAGATCTGATACTCACCTCCATCCTCACACTGCTCTCCATAGCATCCCCGTACTTGGCAACATAACAAACTGAGAAGCCGAACCCATACCCATACCCATACGGACAAGTATTGCTATGTGTGTTGTCACACATACCAATACTTCGCGAATGACAGCTGATGGGCCTCTTCGTGAAATCCCATGGCCCGCCAGCCAATCCCATTTAGTCTCCATTGGCGAAAACGGCTGTGTTTCGCCAAAAAAAGGCTATATTTTTGCCAGAAAACAGGCAAAAAAGCAATTGCCGAAAAAAAACTTGGAGAAAAGTTTTCTCCATCCCAGACCAGTCGAAAAAAAATGCAAAATCCTTATTTTTGCCTAAAAATGTGGGGATTTCTTTCAGAACCTCTTGGACACCCCCTAATGATAAATGACCCCCCCAAAAATGTGTAAGTTGCTCAATTTGTCGAAAAATGACCGCGCAATTTTGGGTAAAAAAAAAAAACGTTGAAAAAAGATCCGTGGGACCTTTTGTCCCACGATGTTCTCCGCAGTAATACAGATAGGGCCTCGGACACACTGTAACAAGACGCTACAGCATATTGTTACAGTAGCGCTAATGACAGCTCTGTGCTTGAGCTATCATTAGTGCCGGGCGGCCAGCCCGCGTGGGCTTAGCCAATGAGCGGCTCCTCCACGTGGGTTCCAGCCAATGAGCGGCCGTTAATGTTAAGCCGCTGCTGATTGGCTGGCCGCCCGGCACTAATGATGGCTCAAGCCCAGAGCTGTCATTAGCGTTACTGTAACAATATGCTGTAGCATCTTGTTACAGTGTGTCCGAGGCCCTATTTGGATTATTGCGGAGAACATCGTGGGACAAAAGGTGAGTATTGGATCTTTTTTTACAGGTACTTCCATTGGATACTTTATGTTGAGAAGGGGACGTGAACATCTGGAAGAAGATGAGTATGTGAGTGTGTATGGATGTAATAAACCTTTATTTTCACGGTGTGTGTGTCTTGTGTTTTTTTACACATTTCGTTACAGGTGAACTACAGTTACCAGTGGCCCCTTAATGCCCTGCATGCTGGTACTTGTGGTTCTCCAAGTACCAGTATGCGGGGTAGGCTTTCTGGGACCTGCAGTTCTACTGTAAAGACAATGTTGTTAATTACATTTTTAGCACTACACTTACACTATCAACCTGCCACCCACCACCCAGGGGTGGCGGGGATAGCCCCGGGCTATCAGCCTAAGCCAGGGGTGCCCTGGAGAGGGGGACCCCTTTATTGGAGGGGTCCTCAACTCCCCAGGGATGCCTGGCCTGGGCTAACTAGCGGTCAGGGCTGATGCTGCAGCTGGGGGGCCCAGTGAAAGGCACCCCTGGCTATGGCATCAGCCCCCCGCTAGAAATGGTCCAATGCTGGTTTTAATTATAGGGAAACCACTACGCAAATTTTTTACCGGCCCTGCAGCCTGGTGCTGGTGCTTAATGTACGGTGGAACCCTACTCGTTTTGTTCCCCGTCATTTTAGGTACCAAGGCAGCCTGGCAAGTTCGGGGTTGGTTAGTCTGTTGGGGGGTGGGGAACCTCACGTAATTTTTTTTTTTTAATAATTAACCCTACTTAAACAAGTTAAAAAAAAAACATACACGAATCACAATGATTTCTATATGTTTCAGCCAAACTGGCAGCTCAGGAGATGGATGTTTAAAACTTCTATTTCACAGTGAGTTTGCTACAATCTCACACGAGATTGGAAACTCGAATCCTAGTAAATTTGTGAGTTGCATCTTTTTCATCTAAAGTACTCCCTATTTTGGCCGATGGTGAGTTTTTTCGTTTGCAAATTCACATGAGTTTTAACAGTGAAAAAAGAGAACTCACTTCCAACTCACTCGAGTTTATCTTTAGTAAATTTGCGAGATGAAAAACATGGCTAAACTCACGTGAGTTTAAACTCACACAAACTCGACCCTTAGTCAATTTACCCCTATTAGTGAAGTGATATGTTCTTAGCATGCCAGGGAGGATCTTAATCTAATTGTACAATTAATTTGATTGCTATTTCCTGGGCTCGTTCATTAATACCCCTTTTCCACTAACTTCAAAATCTCAGGTTATTACTGCATGTGAGCGCGCATCAACATGGGATTTTGGTAAGGGGAAATGGCTCCACTCGTGTCCAGTCACCCGGGAACCCAACCATGCTAGCGAGCAGGGTTATTCCTGGGAAGGACCCGGGTAAGGCTCAGTGTAAACAGCACTGTTTACAGCACGGGGCTGAGCCGCATTCTGGCGCAAGGAGATGATGTCATAATCCGGCTGGAAAAGGGGTTTGTCCTGGGTCTGACCTGGTTTGGAATTATGTCCCAAATCTTGGACCTGGGACTTAAGTGGGAAAGAGGTATTATTACCCATGTCTATTTAAACAAAACTGTATATAGTCACTGCTCTGGGATATAATGCAGAGCAACAAAAATGAACAACCCTGTAATGGTGGGTACACACTAAACGATATGCTCCCTGAGCGATATCGTGTAGTGTGTCCCCGGCAGGCTGTGCTCAATGTCGTTCATGACATTGAGCACAGCCGCTGAACGATATCATTAACGATATCGTTCAGCGCCGGGCTCTCTCCCCCATTCCCCAACATGCAGCAACCTGACGAGATCGTCAGGTTGGCCTGCATGTCAGCCCGATGAACGATAATGACGAACGACCCGCGGGAACGCGCGTCGTCGTTATCGTTCATCTTTTTGGGGTTAAAAATGGACGATAAAGTGGACGACTGAATGATAACGATATCGTTATCGTTCAGTCGTCCACTCTATCGCCCAGTGTGTACGCACCTTTAGATGATACTTAAGTCTACAACTCACAGAAGAGAGCTAGAAAGGTTATGTAGTGAAAGTTACTGTAGTCCTTGTACTAATCAGTGTCAGTAGAACAATACAATTTCTTGCTGAGAGTCACATAATTTGTTTTACTCTTACCAGGTCTCCATTACATCTGTCATACCTAACAGGGTAACATCTGCAGGAAAGAAGAATGTCCTAATTATTGGTGACAATTTGGTGACATTGTCAAGAATGTTTTTATTGGGTAGCGACAACTGCAAACCACAGCAGTAAGTATGTCACTTAGTGATCCCTATGTTATATTACATCAAGAACTTCAATTGTAGACTCAATAGGTTCTACAAAATAAACTACAATATAGGTAATACAGGGAAGATACTATAGGGGGCTGCAGACTCCTCAGGCTGATCTGGAATTTTATTCATAGATAAAGTTTCATTTAGAGTTGTGCGGTTCGGTTTACATGGAAACCGAACAAATCCAAACTTAAGGGTTCCGAGTCGAACCAAGTCGGGACTCGCATGTTTTCAATTGCATGTTAAAGTCCCTCCCTCGTGATTGGGCATCATTTCACACTGGAGACTGGAGGGAGAAGGTGTGGGTATAGGGCCACTTGCAAAAAGAAAAACGATTAGGAGCAGTGGTGGCTCTATCCCGGCTGGTGATGTTTGGCAGCATTTGGGGTGACAGTTGGTGTGCCTCCCCTATTTGAATTTTGGACTGCGCTGCAGCCTCACCTCTGGAGCCGCCACTGATTAGAAGCTCTGTGTATTGTGGGCTGGCTGCAGCACTCTGTGAAGCACAAAAAAACACCATAGGAGTGGACTGCAGCACTCTTGTTGCTTGTTTGTTACTAAAAAAGCCTAATAGGGCACTTTTTTTCTAAAAAAAAAAAAAGATTAGGAGCACTGTGTAAAAGGGGCATTGTAGAGGCTCTGTGTGCTGCTGCAGTACTGTGATGCACAAAGTATGTCATAGGTGTGGACTGCTGCACTGTGTTACTTAAAAAGCCTACTGGGAACAAAAAAAATTATTATAACATCATCATTACTATTACAGTGCCACCCTTATACTAGGAGCGATGTGAGGTAGTATGTTGTGTGTTCAGGTACAGTAAAAAAATTTTTATATAAAACGTGTGTTATAATATTAATGTCATTATTAGGGTGCCACCCCTCTTATACTAGGGGCACTGTGAGGCAGTTTATCATGTGTTCAGGGCCTTCAGACGCAGTTAAACCATCCCCAGAGGAAATAAAGTTCAAGAAACGACATCTGAAATCTAAACAATAATTCACAATGTTAAAGAAAACATCACTTCTAATAATAAAGGGAAAATTTACTGCCAAAAAACATAAAATTGTCAACATTGACACCTCTACCATGACTCTGATATAATAAGCATCAATAGAATGGCGGAGGATTAATGGTGCATACACACGATCAGATTTTTCCTTCAGATATGAACGATAACGATTTAAAAATCGTTCAGTCGTTCATATCTGAAGGAAAATCGTTCATATCTGACATGCCTGAACGATGGACGATCAACGATGCGCGTTCCCGATGGTCAGATAACGATTTCTGACATCTGATGGGTTTGCAGTCAGACTTGGACGATTCCATTCATTTTAATGCAGTCAAAAATCGTTCAATCGTTCAAATCGTTCAAATCGTTCAGATCGTTTAATCGTTCAATCGTTCATCTGACAAATCTGACAAGTCTGACAAATCTGACCGTGTGTACGCTCCATAATTTAATGACAATGTACAATTTAGCATGTCACAGTGCTTTTGATTACTGGGAGGAAAAAAGGCAATTTGGAGCCGCTTGTACCCACTAGCTTTGGTGTACTTAAGCTGCCCACCCTCCAGTGTGTACTCGGAAAGAGTGTTTAGCACAGATGGGAACCTTGTGAGCAATTGTCGTAGTAGGCTACTTCCTAAAAATTTGGAAAAACTCATGTTCATAACAATGGACTACAAATTTATGAAGAAGACCTTTGCCGCTAATATCAACAAAGTACAGAGAATTCTGTAACGGTAGATTCCAGTGGGGATGAGCTAATATTGTGTGGTGATGATGTTATCCCTGATGAGGGTGAGGAGGAGGAGGAGGATGATAATGACAACTTCCCAGAGTAGAGATGATTGGCCACACTGTTAGCCACCTTAAGCCCATTAGTAGCTTGTTTTGTGGGCAACCCAAACAAACCAAGCACTTCAGACACAAACGTGGCAGTCCTTGTAGCTGAAGTGCTTGGTTTGTGAAACTGTGCATGTCCTTTTTAATATAGAACATAATTCCCAAAGACAATTCCAGCGTGCACCATATTTCATTATGGACTTTGCCAAAATTGTGTGTGTTTGACAGGCACCATATATTATAGTAATTTACTGGGGCATTGGTGTTCTGTAGTTTGCAAGACCATCTCTTTTTTTCGGTCTTTCAATAGTTATAGGTTTTTTAGAGTTTTTTTTGTGTACACATTTAGATGTTTTTGTAACAAAGCAGCTTGTACACTTTAATAGTTAAAACGGAGCATTTTCCCTTTCTTCTCCACCCACCAAGTCACGCTTTCTCGCCCCTTCCCCCCTTTTTGTCTCTGCCCTAACCCAACACTTTATCCCCACCTCTCCCTCTCACTCCTCCACTGTCCCCTCTATCACCACCCTCTTACTCTCTATCACATCTCTAAACCTGGTAGAAGGGGTCAGAGTTCACACCAACTAGCATTAAATTGTAACATGACAACATCATTTCTATCAGCAGTTGTTTTTAAATAAATAAATATTGGAAACGTAATATTTATTTAATATTGTATTATTTGCAGAATTGAAATGCTATTATCATCATTAGTTTGCCACAAAATACATTAATTAAATAATTGTGCCCAATATATATAATTATTGACAACTGAATACATATGTACTGTATAATGTATATTATGGTCTGGCTAGACAGATAGTATGATGTTTGCGCAATCTCACAGAACCATATTCTGACAGTTGTTAGATGAAATCACTATTGAATTTTGCCTTACAAACCCTCGCTGCACATTGCCTGTGATTTGCATTTTAACCTTCCAAGCCATTTGGCGTAAAATCTGGCAGTTTGAGGGTCAAAATCACTGGTGATTTGCAGCAAATTTGAATTTGCCATCAAGATTCCACTCCACTACATTTCGCCTATCTGTCTCCTATAGATTTCAACATCCTTTAAAAGTGCCTTATGGAATGTGCATAGTTGGAAGCAATTTGTGCAAAAAATAAGGTGTAAAAAGGGCAGTTTTTTGCAGCTTGTAGAGTCGGAGTTTTTAGCCATGTGCACCTGGTTTACATCAGGAGATGTGGTTCCATAGTGTTGCTACAGTGCCCATTTCATACACAATACAGTCTGTCTGGATATTGTTTTTACTAAATTAATAAAGGCTTATTTACCATGTAAAATACAATTAAACACATATGCAAATTCAATATGAAAGTACTAAATAAGTTCAATTAAATACAAACATAAATAGAAACGCCTGCGGATTGTTATCATGCCTTCGTAGTTTGCGCAATGGGGCAAGCACCCACAAGTTATCCGCCTCCTGAGAGACAAATGTGCATTTTTATTGTGATCTGTATGGGATGCATTTGCATGAACACCCCCTTACTGTACTTTTGCAATGCTTTCATGCTCCTGCCATCCTTTATTACGCCCCTCTGAGTGTAAGGAGGGGTAATTGTAAAATGCATTCAGATCTACATGGGCAAAGCTGATGTGCATGTGCAGTACAAAACAAATCCATAAAAGTGTTTAAACTAGGGGTGTGCACCGGCCACTTTTCGTGTTTTGTGTTTTGGTTTTGGATCTGGATCTTTCTTCGTGTTTTGGATCTGGATTGGTTTTGCCAAAACCACCCTTCCGTGTTTTGGGTTCTGGGTTTTGTGTTTTGGATCTGTATTTTTTTGAAAAAAAGCACAAAAACAGCTAAAATCACAGAATTTGTAGGTTTTTCTGCTCCTATGCTATTATTAACCTTAATAACCTTAATTTCCACTCATTTCCAGTCTATTCTGAACACCTCACACCTCACAATAGTGTTTTTATGTCCAAAAGGTTGCACCGAGGTAGCTGGATGACTATGCTAAGCAACACGAGTGGGCGGCACAAACACGTGACCCATCTAGGCGTGATACTGCAGTGGCAGACAGGATGGCAGTTTGAAAAACTAGGCCCCAAACTGTACATAATGCAAAGAAAAAAAAGAGGTGCAAGATGGAATTGTCCTTGGGCCCTCCCACCCACCCTTATGTTGTATAAACAGGACATGCACACTTTAACAAACCAATCACTTCAGCGCCAGGGTCTGCCACACAACTGTGGCTGAAATGATTGGTTCGTTTGGGCCCCCACAAAACAAGCTGGCAATTAATGTGTCCCTGCACAAACTGGCTCTACGGAGGCAAGATGTCATCCTCATCCTCCTCATCCACCGATTCCTCACCCTCTTCAGTGTGTACATCCTCATCCTCACAAAGTATTAACTCGTCCCCACTTGAATCCACCACCACAGGTCCCTCTGTACGTTCTGGAGGCTGGTCTCCCTGGAAGAGCTGATAATTCATTTTGAAGAACATCATCTTCTCCACATTCTGTGGAAGCAACCTCCTACGCCTTTCGCTGACAAGGTTCCCGGCTGCACTAAACACTCTTTCGGAGTACACACTGGAGGGGGGGCAACTCAGGTAAAATAGAGCCAGTTTGTACAGGGGCCTCCAAATTGCCTCTTTTTCCTGCCAGTACAGGTATGGACTGTCTGACATGCCTACTTGGATGCTGTCACCGATGTAATCCTCCACCATTCTGTCAATGGTGACAGTATCATATGCAGTGACAGTAGACATGTCAGAAATTGTTGCCAGGTCCTTTAGTCCGGACCAGATGTCCAAACTTGGTCCTGCCTGCCCTGCATCACCGCCAGCGGGTTGCTTAGGATACCTAAGTTTTTTCCTGGCAGCCCCAGTTGCGGGAGAAAATGAAGAAGGAGCTGTTGACATGTCATGTTCCGCTTCAGCTGACAGTGTGTTCACCAGCAGGTCTTTGCACCTCTGCAGGCTTGTGTCGGCCGGAAAGAGAGACACCACATAGGCTTTAAACCTAGGATCGAGCACGGTGGCCAAAATGTAGTGGTCTGATTTCAACAGATTGACCACCCTGGAATCCTGGCAAAGCGAATGAAGGGCTTCATCCACAAGTCCCACATGCCGAGCGGAATCGCTCCGTCTTAGCTCCTCCTTCACTTTCTCCAGCTGCTTCTGCAAAAGCCTGATGAGGGGAATGACCTGACTCAAGCTGGCAGTGTCTGAACTGACTTCACGTGTGGCAAGTTCGAAGGGCTGGAGAACCTTGCACAACACGGAAATCATTCTCCACTGCGCTTGAGTCAGGTGCATACCCCCTCCTTTGCCTATGTCATAGGTGGATGTATAGGCTTGTATGGCCTTTTGCTGCTCCTCCATCCTCTGAAGCATATAGAGGGTTGAGTTCCACCGCGTCACAACGTCTTGCTTCAGGTGATGGCGGGGCAGGTTCAAGAGTGTTTGCTGGCGCTCCAGTCTTCGGCACGCAGTCGCTGAATGGCGAAAGTGTCCAGAAATTTTTCGGGCAACCCAAAGCGTCTCCTGCACGCCCCTGTCGCTTTTCAGAAAATTCTGCACCACCAAGTTTATTGTGTGAGCAAAACATGGGACGTGCTGGAATTTGCCCAGATGTAATGCCCGCACAATATTGGTGGCGTTGTCAGATATCACAAATCCCAAGGAGAGTCTAAGTGGGGTAAGCCACTGGGCGATGATTTCCCTCAGTTTCTCTAAGAGGTTGTCGGCGGTGTGCCTCTTACTGAAACCGGTGATACACAGCGTAGCCTGCCTTGTAACGAGCTGGCGTTTCTGAGATGCTGCTACTGGTGACGCTGCTGCTGTTGCTGCGTAAGGTGATACATCTACCCAGTGGGCTGTCACAGTCATATAGTCCTTAGTCTGCCCTGTTCCACTTGTCCACATGTCCGTGGTTAAGTGGACATTGTGTACAACGGCATTTTTCAGGACACTGAGGACACTTTTTCTGACGTTTCTGTACAGTCTCGGTATCGCCTGCCTAGTGAAGTGGAATCTAGACAGGATTTGGAACCGGGGACACACTACCTCCATCAATTGTCTAAATCCCACTGCACTAATGGCGGATACCGTATGCACGTCTAACACCAACATAGCAGTCAAGGCCTCAGTTATACATTTTGCTTCAGGATGACTGCTGTCGTACTTCATCCTCCTCGCTAAGGACTGTTGGAGGGTCAATTGTTTAGTAAAAGTAGTGGTGTTCCTACTTCCTCTCTGGGATGATGAACGACTCCCAGCAGCAGCAACAGCAGCAGCGGCAGCAGTAGGCGTAGCAATGCAGGATCCTCCGGAGGAATCCCGGATAGGAGAGTCAGCCATGCCAGTGACATGGCCTGCAGGACTACTTCCGATCCTGACTAAGGAGGAAATTGACGAGGAGGGAGTTGACGGTGTGGTTTGCAGGTGCTTGGATACAACAGGACAACGGGATTTAGGTGTCCCTGGACAGCTTATGGTCTTAGCCAAAGTTTCTGAACTTGACAGTAACTTTTTATGAACGCGCTGCAGGTGCCGTATAAGGGAGGATGTTCCTAGGTGGTTGACGTCCCTACCCCTACTTATTTCACCTTTACATATGGTACATATGGCAAGACAGTTGTTGTCCAGATTTGGATAGAAATATTGCCAGACCAAAGAGGTGGAATGTTTGGTCTTCTGCCCAGGCATGACCGTGATGGGCTTTTTCATCCCACGGACAACAACTGTCTCCCCCGGAGCCTGATTTAAACAAACCACATCACCATCAGAATCCTCCTCGCCAACTTCCTCCTCAGCGCCAGCTACACCAGTATCCTCATCCTGTTGTACTTCAACAGTGACATCTTCAATTTGCATATCAGCAAGTGGACTGTGGGTGCTCCTTTCAGCACTTGCAGGGGGCGTGCAAATGGTGGAAAGAGCCAACTCTTCCCGTCCAGTGCTGGGAAGGTCAGGCATCGCAACCACCACCACACTTGGACTCTCCTTGGGGATTTGTGATATCTTCTTAGAAAGCACAGTTCTTCGCTGTGCTTTTGCCAGCTTAACTCTTTTGATTTTTTTAGTGGGAGGAGGGCTTCCATCGTCATGTGAAGCTGAACCAATAGTCATGAACATACTAGGGATCGACCTTAGCCGTTCCTTGCCACTCCGTGTCGTAAATGGCATATTGGCAAGTTTACGTTTCTCTTCAGCTGATTTAAATGTTTTTTTCAAGGTCATTTTCCTGAACTTTGTCATTTGGGATTGTATGTGCCCTCTACTATGACATTGGGCATCGGCCTTGGCAGACGACGTTGATGGCATGTTATCGTCTATGTCATGACTAGTGGCAGCAGCTTCAGCACTAGGAGGAAGTGGTTCTTGATCTTTCTCTATTTTATTTTTATCGGAGAAAGTTTGGTCCTCCATTTATGTTATATCGATTTGATATATATGTGCGGCTAAACACAGAAAATATTTTTTTATTTTTGCTGGAGAGTAGTGCACTTTGTGGGTTACACCAGCCTTTAAGAAATGAGCCAGCCGGCTCTTTACTTATGGGACACAGGCGCACGCTTGGCGCTGCTCCTTTGTTGATGCACGTGCGGCTACTGCGCACACAATTCACAAACACAGAATATAATTATTTTTTTGGTTTGGACTGGAGTGTACTTTGGGGGTTACAGCACCCTTTAACGGTCAAGCCAGCCGGCCCTTTACTTATGACACAGGCGCACGCTTGGCACTACTTTGTTGATGCACGTGCGGCTACTGCGCACACAATTCACAAACACAGAAAATAATTTTTTGGGGGGTTTGGACTGGAGTGTACTTTGGGGGTTACAGCACCCTTTAACGGTCAAGCCAGCCGGCCCTTTACTTATGACACAGGCGCACGCTTGGCACTACTTTGTTGATGCACGTGCGGCTACTGCGCACACAATTCACAAACACAGAAAATAATTTTTTTTTTGGTTTGGACTGGAGTGTACTTTGGGGGTTACAGCACCCTTTAACGGTCAAGCCAGCCGGCCCTTTACTTATGACACAGGCGCACGCTTGGCACTACTTTGTTGATGCACTTGCGGCTACTGCGCACACAATTCACAAACACAGAAAAAATATTTTGTTATTTGGTTTGGAGTGTACTTTGGGGGTTACAGCACCCGTTAACGGTCAAGCCAGCCGGCCCTTTACTTATGACACAGGCGCACGCTTGGCACTACTTTGTTGATGCACGTGCGGCTACTGCGCACACAATTCACAAACACAGAAAATATTTTTTTTTTTGGTTTGGACTGGAGTGTACTTTGGGGGTTACAGCACCCTTTAACGGTCAAGCCAGCCGGCCCTTTACTTATGACACAGGCGCACGCTTGGCACTACTTTGTTGATGCACGTGCGGCTACTGCGCACACAATTCACAAACACAGAAAATTATTTTTTTTTTGGTTTGGACTGGAGTGTACTTTGGGGGTTACAGCACCCTTTAATGGTCAAGCCAGCCGGCCCTTTACTTATGACACAGGCGCACGCTTGGCACTACTTTGTTGATGCACGTGCGGCTACTGCGCACACAATTCACAAACACAGAAAATAATTTTTTTTTTGGTTTGGACTGGAGTGTACTTTGGGGGTTACAGCACCCTTTAACGGTCAAGCCAGCCGGCCCTTTACTTATGACACAGGCGCACGCTTGGCACTACTTTGTTGATGCACGTGCGGCTACTGCGCACACAATTCACAAACACAGAAAAAAAATTTTTTCTTGGTTTGGACTGGAGTGTACTTTGGGGGTTACAGCACCCTTTAACAGTCAAGCCAGCCAGCCCTTTACTTATGACACAGGCGCACGCTTGGCACTACTTTGTTGATGCACGTGCGGCTACTGCGCACACAATTCACAAACACAGAAAATAATTTTTTGGGGGGTTTGGACTGGAGTGTACTTTGGGGGTTACAGCACCCTTTAACGGTCAAGCCAGCCGGCCCTTTACTTATGACACAGGCGCACGCTTGGCACTACTTTGTTGATGCACGTGCGGCTACTGCGCACACAATTCACAAACACAGAAAATTATTTTTTTTTTGGTTTGGACTGGAGTGTACTTTGGGGGTTACAGCACCCTTTAACGGTCAAGCCAGCCAGCCCTTTACTTATGACACAGGCGCACGCTTGGCACTACTTTGTTGATGCACGTGCGGCTACTGCGCACACAATTCACAAACACAGAAAATATTTTTTTTTTGGGTTTGGACTGGAGTGTACTTTGGGGGTTACAGCACCCTTTAACGGTCAAGCCAGCCGGCCCTTTACTTATGACACAGGCGCACGCTTGGCACTACTTTGTTGATGCACGTGCGGCTACTGCGCACACAATTCACAAACACAGAAAATAATTTTTTTTTTGGTTTGGACTGGAGTTTACTTTGGGGGTTACAGCACCCTTTAACAGTCAAGCCAGCCGGCTCTTTACTTATGAAACAGGCGCACGCTTGGCACTACTTTGTTGATGCACGTGCGGCTACTGCGCACACAATTCACAAACACAGAAAATATATTATTTTTTTAGCACTTGGGGGGAGCACCCCTGATGGACAGAGCACCCCCTGGACAACACTACAGCACCCCTTTAGGACTGGGACACTGCACAGGACTTTGGAGTGGACACAGCCCCTATGGAGAACTGACTGCACAACACAGTCCAGCCAGCCCCTATGGACTTTGAAGTAGTGGACACAGCCCCTATTAACAACAGCAGCACAGCACAACACAGCCAGCCCCTATGGACTTTGAAGTAGTGGACAACAGCAGCACTACACTACACTACACTACACAGCCCAGCCAGCCCTAACTCCCACCCTCCCTCTTCACTGTCCACAGCCGAGTGAGAAAATGGCGCCGACGCGGGTACCTTATATAGGATCCAAAACCCGCGAGACTCGGAAGGCGGGATGATGACGTTTTGCCTCGATTTCAGATCCGAGTCAGGCGGGAAAAGTCGAGCCTGACTCGGATCGGACTCGGATCGGGGGGGGCTCGGGGGGGTTCGGATTTCAGAAATCTGAACCCACTCACCCCTAGTTTAAACCCAACTCGCATGAGCCCCTATGTATGTAGCAAACATTCTTCCATCCCGAAATCTTCTACACCCTCAGCCTTCTGGCAATAAAAAACATGGTGCACACAATCAGACACTTCACCTACACCTGCAGTCCTGGAAGCCGACAAGAAAGTGAGAACTCCTCATGTCCCCATTCTCCACTTTTAAAGGTTTTCCCTCTATACCTTCACTGACTTTCCAATCATGAAGTACAAGTTATTCAATTTTCAACCCTTACTTTCTGTTTGTTACTGTGACCTATAATCCACATGGATCACCACATCAATTCTCTGAGGGCTAATTCGCTTCTTATCCTCTGATATCCCCACTGTCATTTTGGGTGATTTCTAGAACCTCATTGATTATGCACAGTCTCATTCTGATTTTCAAGCTGCTTCCTTTAACCACCTCGATCACTCTCTCCTAATGGACCCTCTCTTGTACTCATCATGATGTTACCCACTGGGTTAATGATAATTAAGAAGAGCGATACAATAATCAGTGTCTGCATGTAACAGTGAAGCATGGTGGAGGTTCCTTGCAAGTTTGGGGCTGCATTTCAGCAAATTGAGTTGGGGATTTGGTCAGGAATAATGGTGTCCTCAATGCTGAGAGATACAGGCAGGTACTTATCCATCATGAGAGAAAATGCTAGACATGTAAACACATCATAACATTGGGGCCGCTTAAACATTGTTACATAGACACATATAATAAGAAAGAATATTTTATTACATAGAATTAGAACATGTAAACAATTTAATAAAGAGCCAATTATCAAAGAGGACACATGTATCTAACTCCAATTATGGTGTTCATAAAAAAAGTATATTTGTAGAAATATTGTGGACCGTTTGTATTAGGGAGATTAATGATACTCCAGTGTGTAAAGCAGAGTCTATTCAATTAGCACTGGAAACATTAGACCCACATCCATATGGATTAATTGTAGGGCGAGTTGATAAAAAAACTTTCCTATCCTGTTTATGGTCAATTAGCCAGCAGCAAGATTGTGAGCACTTATGTCCCGGTATATTTACCCAGCCAACTCCCGACAGGTCTCTTTAGGGTAATGCTGATCTGGTCTTATCCTTCGCTCCAGCTGCTTCACAAGTTGCAATAGCGACAAGTGCACGGTCCTTTTCTCACTCCGGCTGCAGCTCAAATTGCTCAGGCAGCGCTGAAGACCGCACTGGTGGGTTTAAAACAACACTCGCTTCTTAACACTTGGGTCCGTACTGAATTCCAGAAAACTTCGGTAAAAGATACCACGGTGGTGCATCTATAGAAGTGTCCATCCCTTAGCGTGTTTCTCCATCAAAGTATACTGACAGTTTCATCAGGGAAGCGTCTGATTGGCTCCAAATTTATTCTGCAGCAGAGCAACGACCCCAAACATACAGCCAATGTCATTAAGAACTATCTTCAGGATAAAGAAGAACAAGAAGTACTGGAAGCGATGATATGGCCCCGATAGGGTATGCAATCGGGAAGCCGACTGCTTAAATACCGGCAGCCGGCTTCCCAACTGTCATATCCCGGTAAGGGTGAAATGCCGGGCATCTAGATGTAGACGCCCGGCATTTCCCCGGGGACCGGCGCCCGGCATCCCGATCGTAGTGATGCCGGGCGCCGCGAGCGGACAGACGCGGGAGGGGGAGGGTTAGGGTTAGGGCTCCCGGGGGGGACTTAGGGTTAGGCACCCCCCCGGGAGGGTTAGGGTTAGGCTAGGGGGAGGGAGGGTTAGGGTTAGGCACCCCCGGGGTGGACTTAGGGTTAGGCACCCCTCCGGGGGACTTAGGTTTAGGCAGCGGGGAAGGGGGTGGTTAGGGTTAGGCACTTAGAGGGGGGATTAGGGTTAGGCACTTGGGGGGGAAGTTAGGGTTAGGCACCCCTAAGGAGGGTTAGGGTTAGGGGGGTTAGGTTAGGTTAGTAGATACTCACCTATCCACGATCAGGATTTCCAGCACTGTCGTCCTTCCGCTTCTCGGAACTCTGCTGATGTCGGGCTGCCGCTGCCGGGAATCGAACCGCCGGCCATGTGGCCGGCGGTATTTCATACCAATTTCCCCGATAGAGCCCTGATCTCAACATCATCGAGTCTGTCTGGGATCACATGAAGAGACAGAAGGATTTTTAGCAAGCCTACATCCACAGAAGATCTGTGCTTAGTTCTCCAAGATGTTTGGAGCAACCTCCCTGCCGAGTTCCGTCAAAAACTGTGTGCAAGTGTACCTAGAAGAATTGTACAATTGATGCTGTGTTGAAGGCAAAGGGTGATCACACCAAATATTGATTTGATTGATTTAGATGTATCTTCTGTTCATTCACTTTGCATTTTGTTAATTGATTAAAATAAACTATAAACACTTCCATTTTTTAAACCATTCTTACTTACACCTGCATAAAACGTTTGCACACTTCTATACTACTATACATACATAGACAGACACACACACACACATACACTAGAAACCCCCTTAAAAACGCTGTGTTTGCCCCTGAGTTGTCTGCTCGATATGTCTGGCCAGAATCACAACTGGGCGGCCATTTAAACGTCCCTGCAGCCAGTATATGGGCTGTCAGCGGGTCACCCGTACACACATGCAGATGAACCGATATATCTGCATAAAATATCGACATTGGCTGTGCTGCATGGTTGACATAATATGTCTGTGAATTATGTTGTTCACAGACATATCGGGTGTACACACCCACCAGTCCACTACCGATATATTGTTCATATCCACTATATATAGTAGTGTGTACCCAGCCTTATACTTGAAATGGATTTAAATGTCTTGCTTTTGTACTGTACTGTATGTTACATAAACAATATGCTTCCACGTGATTTCATTATAGCAATGATGTGATGCTGTGCCTTATAAGGTATATATCCCCATGCATGATACTATATTTGGCTTGATTACTGCACCTGACAAATGGGGAGGAGACCCCCAAAATGATACCCACATGTCTCACAATATACCAGCTCTGATGAGCCTTTGAAAGTTATGCTTACTTTAAGGTGTGTTGTCTGTAAATCTGTCACTTGTATTACTGGATAAATGTTTGGAATAGGGACAATGAGCTTTTCCATGGAATAATATACTTTGTTCTATTAAGTAGTGAAACATTTTAAATATGTATATATTTAGGCGCTGGCTCTCTGAATAAATATATCTAGCCTCAATAAGCATGTATATTATTAATGAAAAACCTCAAAAACAATGATAAAAAACAAAAATGTAAAAAATGTGACAGCTGCTCCTACAAAAAAAAGGGGGAATACTGGAACTCCCTAAAAACTGAAAATTGTGTTCACAGAGAAAAGTGAGAAGCGCTAGTCACGAAAAGACAATATTTAATTACATAAAAATCTGCGGACAATAAAAATTCATGAAAAAAAAAAATATATATATATATAAATAAAAATAAATAAAAAACATATGACATTTCTTGAGAAAGACGCTGATGGGTCTGAGAGGCGGAGAAACGCGTTGACCAGATTACCCATATGTGGAGAAGCTCAGGGGACACAGGAGTTTATGCACCATTACAGGTTTTTTCCTGTTTGAATAGCGCTATTCCCGGCTAACACTGGATTCGAGTGCATAGCATGCCAGCACACCAGTACATGTGTTTGGAAGGCAGAAGCCGAATGGACTGGTAATATCGATAACTTATGATTAGATACCATTAACAAGAGGAAACTAGTTTTAAAACCATATATACAAAACGGAGTAGTTTCCTTTTGGTTTTGTTGTGTGCTTATTATACTGGAAAGATCTTCCACGTTACCTTTTTTTCCTTTGCCGAGTAATCCACAATACCTATCACTGCAAATAGGACTGTGTAACAATAAAACCAGTTACATTTTTTCCTTTGGAAACAAGTTACAGCGCTGAAAATAAATAAACTTGTTCTACAATAGCCATTATTGGTTACAGGACTATCAGAATGATACAAAGCTAGCCATATAGAAAACATGTTACAGCGCTGCAAGTAATAAGCTTGAGTTACAAAGTTCCTTTGCTTAGGAACATTGCATTACGGAGGAGCAGCCATTAGGCTATTTTGGATCAATTGGAGTATTCAGAGATTTGGCTCTGGGATCATCATTTTTCTCTTAAAATTGAGATTTGGTTAACAGTCTTTTATACTTGTTCATACGATGTCTAAATAATACACATATTGTGTTAATTCTCATTATGACATTATCGGTATATGTTTTTTATTTATTTTTATTTATATATAATTTTTTTTTATTTTTGTTTCATGCATTTTTATTGTCCGCAGATTTTTATGTAATTAAATATTGTCTTTTTGTGACTAGCGCTTCTCACTTTTCTCTGTAAACATTTTAAATGTATTTTTTCTCTCTATGTTTGCTATAATATTTATGTTCCTGTTTTTTCTCCTAGAGTCAAAGATATCCGCCCCCTAAATAACACACATGCCAATATATCCCTGCCACAAGGTCGCAAAGAAATAAAGAGATTATGTGCAGATTTTGGTCAGAAATGCTACCAAGGAAATATTTTCTATGAATCAGTGCCAACATGCTCTGTAAATTCTCCAAATGCTGTGTGGCTCAGGCAAGTGATTCCAACTGTTTGCCTATTGTAATTAGGTAGTTGACCACTCTTCTATAGCTACACAATTTATTGTCCTACTGAGGTGGACAAACTATTTCATTTGATGAATCACATCTTCCATGTGCTTGTGACAGTTACAGAGGGTGAGATCTCATAATCTATCATGACAATACAGATACAGTATTTACTGTTAGTCAGTGCTGGTTGATAGTGATACCCGATCAAACATTGCCACGTTCTTATTAGCCTAAATTACATTGTTAGCTAATTTATATAGAAATTGCTTGTCATTTACAGCGGGCACAAACAATGCAATATACTTATTATTATTATTATTATTATTATTATTATTATTATTATTATTATTATTATTATCATCTTTTACTTATTTGGCCCCACAAAGTGTCCACAGCGCCATACATGGGGTAAACATAATAACAAATAAACAGTGTAAGTACAATACACAATAGATAACCATTGCATAAGTACATAGCATAAATACAAGATAGAGTAAAATAACATAATTGGAGGGACATGTACAGGAGCAAGGGTAGGGAAACTGTCTGTAGAGGGAGTATGGATGGGTTGGGTATGAAATCCCGGCTGTCGGGATGCCACCGGTCAGAATATATCCTGACAGCCAGAATCCCGACACCCATAGGAACGCACGTAAGTATTTTCCTAATCCATACCATAACCCCTACCCTAACCCTAACCCTCCTTTCTCGGTGCCTAACCCTAATCCTCCCCCCCCCCCTAGTGCCTAAGCCTAACCTCTCCCTCCCCGTACCCTAAACCTAAGACCACCTCCCCGGTGCCTAAACCTAACCGCCCCCCCTAGTGCCTAAACCTAACCTCCCCCTCCCCACACCATAAACCCAACACTCCCTCCCCAGTGCCTAACCCTCCCCCTAATGCCTAACCTTAACCCCGCTACCTAACACTAACCGGTCCCTAACACCCCGATACTTACCTTCGGGATGCTGGTGGTCGGGATACTGGTGCCGGGATCTCGACCTGCTGGGATTTCGGCACCGGTATTCAGACCATCAGCATCCATCACGCCGGGATGACGACTACATCATGTGTGGACAGAAATGTGGTTGAGATGCAGACAGGGGGAGGAGTGTTAGAGTAGAGATAAGGATGAGGAGTTTGATCTGGATTCTAAGGTGGATTGGGAGGCAGTGAAGCAGGTTGTGATGTCAGTGGGGCCGCCCCCAAATGGAGGCGTTCACATGGGAACGCCTCCGTTTGGGCAGCCACTCCCCCGGCCCGCCCACCAAAGGGGACGAGCTGTCACTCAACATCGACAGCTCGCCCCCTTTGTTGCGAGACCAGGAGCGACGGAGTGCCCGTTGCTATCCGGGTCTTGCGCATGCGCACGACAGAGCCGGCTCCGTCGTGTGCATGCGCACTGGCCCACCATCGACCCGGTTGCGAGCGCACAGCGCTTGCGACCGGGTCTGAATCAGACCCACTGATCAATATACAAAAAAAGTAGCACAGTGCTAAAAAAATGCATTACAACACAACAGACAAAACGTTTGCTAAAATAAAATGTTACAATAAAAAGGAAGAATTTTACAGATTATAACACGCAGTATAATCGGGCTGGTGGTACAGTCTTTCAATTAGATTAATCTCCAAAGTTTGACAATTTACTATCCTCAGGGTTATAAACTTTAACCATTGGGAGTTCCATTCAGACATGCAGTCAAGATGACAAGGGGTGGGGAGTAAATTTATCCTCCATTAGTGTATCCCTATATAATTTAAACCCATTTTCAGCCTATAACTTTTCTATGATATGTCACAGAGACATAATTTAATCATCACTACATCGGTCATAGCCACCCACACAGTTTCATTTTTAAAAAAGTGACATGGTTATGTATTTATAAGCTTCCACAACCCCTAACCCTCAGCCCAACCCTGCTATTTACCTTTGGGATGCTGGTGGTCGGGATTCCGGAGCCAGTATTCTAAACGTCAGCATCCTCTGTGTCGGGATACTGAACGTATCCCAGAAAATACATGATTAAAATAGGTTTTCTATGCATCAGTTAATCATAATTTGCACACATTGTAAGCTAATGAGCAGGCCCTCTTATATCTTTGTCTCTCTGTTACTACCCAATCTCGTTGTATTACTGTTTTGCTCCCAATTGTAAAGCACACAGAATATGCTGGTGCTATATCTTGCCAGAAAACCACTATTTTAAACCATGTGCTGCTGCAAGTCTACGTACTAGTTTTTTAAATTTGGGAATGGAAATTAGAGAAGAGAGTTGAGAAGTTTCCAAAAATGCACAGGTATAAACAGACCAAATATGAAAAAAAAAAAGAGGTCCCTGTGACCAGTAAGATGTCACTATCTGGCCTGTACTATTGAGGGCATTCCCAAGCTACACATTACTTGCAGCTTAATTTCTCACCCACCAAATGCCGAATATTACACGTGGTAATTTGGAGACCAAAATCGGCAGAAATTTTTTATTCTACTTTTTTTTTTCCCCCTTTACCAAAAGTGTAACTGGAAGGTCAAATCTGGACTTCCAGTCCACTGTACATATGCACCCTGACCAGTAAGTTGAGCATTTCCTCTGCTTAGTAAATTGTGGTGATAACTGGTTTTCTATCGCTGCAATAAGTGATAATAGAAAATCAGACTTGTCACTGAATATTAATAAGCAGGCCTGTAAATAATGTTTTACTGTAAAACTGAAGTGGAGTAATAAATTACTTCTTGTTATTGATTTTGTCTTATTCTACTGATATATTTTTTTTTCCTTATTTTTAGTGGTGGTCGAAATGTCTCAATATCTGGTAAAAACCTGGATTTTATAGATAATTTATCCATTTCAGGGAACACATTACCCAAGGTATGACATTTATTTTTATAAGTAATAATACTCATAAATACTGTGCTTCCAAGGGGTGTGGTATACGAGATTGTTAGTCATAATGTCGACAAGAATGTCTACATGGTCTGAATGTTGATACAGTGATTGAGGACAGGGTTTCAAAGTTTACAGTTGTCATGTCGACATTCACTGTCGACACTGACATAATGTCCACATGTCGACATTATATGTGTTGCTGGTGCAAATGTCGACACTACTGTGTAGCCCTAATGACAGTCGGCCCCTACTGCAGCCTAACCTAAACCGTAACCGTAATGCTGATCGGTTCATAATGTAGACATGCATAAGCTAACATTCTGAAAATTTCGAAATTATGAACAAAATTGTGGACATTCCGCACCCGCGATAATTTATCGCCGATTTTTCATGTAAAAATTTAGAAAACTTCTCTCCAAACTTTTCTTTCCCTATTTTTGTGTAAAAATGTGGGGATTTCTTACAGAACCCTTTGGACAGCCCCCCTAATGATACTTTAGATTAAAAAAGTTACATAAATTGCGTACTTCAGCGAAAAACGACCGCTGAAATCTCAGTCCAAATTTTTTATTTTCCGTGAAAAATGCATTTAATGTATTCAGGCTGGTATTTCGGAGGGACATAAAGATGGGCCAAGTGTTTTAAACATTGCACGTGGCTGGCACAGGCGATTTTTTTGCGGTTTTAAAAAAAACACCTGCGCCAGCCACGTGCAATGTTTAAAACACTTGGCACATTCTTATGGCCCTCTGAACAGGCGAGAGGTATTTTGCTTTAATTTGTGTGTTATGTATACTTATCTAGCCGGCAAGACAGCTCATATTAATGTTATGCAGAAGGGACCGTACTGGCAGTGCTGGCTCGTTACCAGAATATCATCTGCCTACATACATGGGGCACTTATAGATGTCTTGGAAGAAAATGTAGACATATTGTCGACATTCACAAGGTTCTAAGGGGTAAATTTACTAAAAGTGAGGGTT
The DNA here is from genome assembly GCA_031769625.1 of Taudactylus pleione. Taxonomy (NCBI): domain Eukaryota; kingdom Metazoa; phylum Chordata; class Amphibia; order Anura; family Myobatrachidae; genus Taudactylus; species Taudactylus pleione. The sequence goes on from JAUIMM010000039.1 coordinate 18,781,357, forward strand.
TTTAGAAGTGGAGATGTAGCCCATAGCAACCAGTCAGATTCTAGCTATTATATTCTAGACAGTGCTAGTTAAAAGTTAAGTAGAATCTGATTAGTTGCTATGGGCAACATCACTTCTAAAAACTCTCACTTTAGTAAATATACCCAAGGGCCGTATTCAAGTAAAGGCAAAATTGTCCGTTTACACCGTTGTTTGCGAATCGGATGAAATATTGGCCGCAATCAGCCTATTTGTGGCCAATTCGCGGCCGATTTCGCCAATGACAGCGTAAAACGGCCCTTTTTCATCTAAGAACTGGAGAAAACTTTTCTCCAGCCTACGGTAGGCAAAAACATTTATCAAAATCCCTATTTTTGGGTAAAAATGTGGGGATTTCTTACAGAACCCTTGGACAGCCCCTCTAATGATACTTCAGCGAAGAAAATATCGTAAGTTGCGTACTTTGGCGGAAAACGGGCGCTGAAGTTTCGGTAATTTTTTTTTTTCATGAAAAATGCATTTAACGTTATGGGTCTGGTATTTATAAATAGGGATTTTGATAAAAAATTTTGCCTACCGTAGGCTGGAGAAAAGTTTCTCCAGTTCTTAGGTGAAAAAGGGTCGTTTTACACTGTCATTGGCGAAATCGTCCGCAAATCGGCCACAAATCGGCTGATCGCGGCCAATATATTTTCCGATTCGCAAACAACGGTGTAAACGGACAATTTCACCTTTACTTGAATACGGCCCTTGGGTATATTTACTAAAGTGAGAGTTTTTAGAAGTGGAGATGTTGACCATAGCAACTAATCAGATTCTACTTAACATTTAACTAGCACTGTCTAGAATATAATAGCTAGAATCTGACTGGTTGCTATGGGCAACATCTCCACTTCTAAAAACCCTCACTTTTAGTAAATTTACCCCTTAGAACCTTGTGAATGTCGACAATATGTCTACATTTTCTTCCAAGACATCTATAAGTGCCCCATGTATGTAGGCAGATGATATTCTGGTAACGAGCCAGCACTGCCAGTACGGTCCCTTCTGCATAAAATGCAATATGAGCTGTCTTGCCGTCTACATAAGTATACATAACACACAAATTAAAGCAAAATACATCTCCCGCCTGTTGAGTCACTTGTAGTGATAAATCAGACAAATATCTGTAGCAGCCAACAAGCACTAACACCTGGAGGATTCCACTCTCCATACACAAAAATGTTTAATTGAAAAGGATTGTGCAGTAAACTGTTTCGCTCAGAAATAATAATGGTAATAATTCATAGTCCAATATAACATATATTTATTAAAAAGATTCACAAATTCTATGACTCCCGGGAGTACATATAAATAACAGTGTACACGATACCACTATAAAAATAGAAATATAAGGAGTAAATAGGCAATAGCTCCTTCATGTATTAAAAAACGCTATACGGTAGTTGTTTCAATGTAAAGATATATTGTAACAATAACTGGAGCACACAATATATTACAGTGTCCCTAATAATAATCCTGGAGCAAATGAGGATAGTTGGCTTATTTTCCTCTCTAATCCTCCTTACAAATCATTGATCAAGGTATAAAAGTCATATATTTGCATGTGTTAATAGACTGTGATATAACTCTGATCCTCTGTCTCGTTATGCTATAAGTGCAAGAATGGCAATTCCGCATGTATGGGAAAAAGTCATAATATCCAGTCTCCTCGTTAATACTCACTCCGTAAGTGCCAGACCCGCAGCATTCAGCCAGCAACAAACGAGAGCCCCACAGATAACTTGCACAGGCACGCCAGGGGTCAGCTGGTCATAAGCGGTGAACAGGCAGTGGGGGAGATGTACGAATCCCAGAAATGGTATCAGCGCACGTTATGTGCGCTGATACCGCTTCTCCCCGATGTATGATCGGGGGTCTGGGCGGTAAATGACAGGGGCGCTATGCGCCCCTGTCATTATCGGCGCTGCTATCTACAAGATAGCAGCGCCGAGCGGCAAGGCCATGTACGAATGGTCATAACGCATGACCGTTCGGCCGGCTGAAGCTGTCGTTATCGACACCTACAGCCTGGCGCTAGCCTATCCCCACAACAGGGACAGCGCTGTCCCTGCTGTGGTGGCTGCCGGCTCCAGGCTGCACACGGGGATCTCACGATACTTGCGAGATCCTGCGCATGCTCAATGGAGCCGTCCGGGACTGACACACAGTGCATCAGCACTAGGCTGATGCGCTGCTGTCTCTAGCGGGTAGCGCCGGAGGGGGGAGTTAACGCTCCCCTCTGCGGCCGATGAGATGTTCATACATCTCATCGGTAGTGCTTCCTGCTTCGCCTCGGTAAAGAGGCGAATCGGGAAGCGTTATAGCGGCACGTTAAGTGTTATATCAGAGCCTATTAACACATGCAAATATACAGTATGACTTTTATACCTTGAGCAGTGATTTCTAAGGAGGATTAGAGAGGAAAATAAGCCAACTACATAGGCAAACGCAGGGGGGTTTCCATCTGCCTGGAAATCCCCCTCCCCAGCACATACCATGACCACAGTAGAAATAGTAATATAATAGAATTTTACTAGTGCTACATGTTCTTCTCAGTATCACAAATGAAATAATTAGCACCACCTGTGGATCTTTTAATATGTATCAGCCAGTAATAAGAAACCTGTGCACCAACTAGGAGATCTGGAAAACATGCACTGTTAGGGATGCACTGCTATAGAGCCCAATATGTACATATATGTCAAGGGAAGTGCTAGGTTCTAATGCTGTTCCTCCAGGCTCCCGGACTTGCTCCAATGCTCTGGAATGGTGCTCACATCTAAAATAAAAACATTCAGCTCAGGCAGGTTGGCCTTACTGCCGCATCAAATGACTTACTGTGATCCTGGAATTATGACACACAATACACATTATATGACCATATTAAAGCTGGATAAGTACTAATTTTGCCCTCTTCATGGACTGGCCACACTCACTCTAAAATGAAGCATTTGGAAACCCCCCTCTAGAAATCCTGAGTTTGCCACTGAACTATCCTCATTTGCTCTGGGATTATTATTAGAGACACTGTAATATATTGTGTGCTCCAGTTGTTATTGTTACAATATATCTTTACATTGAAACAACTATAGTATAGCATTTTTTAATATGTGAAGGAGCTATTGCCTATTTACTCCTTATGTTACTATTTTTATAGTGGTATCATGTACACTGTTATTTATATGTACTCCCGGGAGCCATTGAATTTGTGAATCTTTTTAATAAATATATGTGTTATATTGGATTATGAATTATTACCATTATTATTTCTAGGCGCCACAGTTTACTGCACAATCCTTTTCTTTTAAACATGACTGTTCCCCAGTGTATCATTCTGTGGGTAACATAAATGGGGGTAGTGTATGTGTAATATGTTTTACCACTAGACAGTTTGGCAAATCACAGCTCAGGTTAAGTCTTATGTTCGGGTTAGAATGAGGAGTAAGACTATTCAGTTAATTTAATTATATAAAAAAAAGGGTTAAGATCTTTATCATCATAATCCATCAAGTCACTTAAAAAAGATTGTTCCTCTTTTATCAAAGGAGGCGTATATCTTATCATCCAAGGACTTCACGGGACAATGTAGGACCTCTTATATCCAGATTGGGTTACAAAAGAGTCTAACAGTGGCCCCCTGTTCTGGCTCTTTAGTCCTGCATCGTATTGGCGAGTAAATTGGCAATAGAGTAGCTTATGACTACTTCATTCAACATTATGGAGAAAAATACATTTATTTTGCTGAGGGCTTTAATTGCTCATAAAATCCAGTACTTGACCTCCCAGAAAAGTTCACTATATTCGCAGTAGCTTCAGCAGTGCACAATGTATTGCTCCATTTATTATGCATGTTTGTAATGCCGACAAATCTCTAATTGCTAAACATTGGAAGCAGCCCACGCCCCCAGCAAAGTCAGCCCTGATAACTGTCTTGAGCTTTTTGCTTCCATGGAATATATTACCAGCATCCAAAATAATGCAGTAACTAAATTTCAAGAGATATGGGGACTTTGGTACCAGCTGAACATTATCTGGGTCCATTTAGACCGTTGTTTTTCTTTTCTTACCATACTTTGCTATCTTTCCTTCAAGGCATACCACTCCCTCTTCCATAATTTTCTACTCATGTTCCCATTCCTTTCCCCTCCTCCCCCTGTTTGTGTTAAGTAGCACTATGGGTCTCATTCAGACCCGGTCGCAAGCGCTGAGCGTGTGCAAGCCCCGGAGCGAGAGGGAAATTCTCTCGCTCTGGAGCTCACTACAAAAGGGGCAGCTGTCGATGGTGATCGACAGCTCGCCCCGTTTTCTAGGCGGGGCGGGGGGTGGCTATACAAATGGAGGTGTTCCTGATGGAACGCCTGCGGTTTTGTGGGCGGCCGCACTGACATCAGCAGGAAGATCGAGCAGGAAGCTCCCTGGGGCTTGCGGTTGCCAAGACCCAACCATAAGGTCTCGTCGCAAGCCCCAATGGTCGCGATGGTCTTGACCATCGCGACCATCAACCTGGTCGGTCGCTAAAGCTGTGGGTGGTAACCCACAGCTTAGCTAGCGACCAGGAGGCCGCACTTAAAAAATCAAGCGGCCACCCTCATTCAGAGAGAGAGAGAGAGCGATTGTTTCTTGTGACCGCCTCTGAATGAGGGCCTAAGGCCCTGATTCAGAGCCGGACACTCTGACAGAGCGCTCGCTCTGAATCAGGGCCGTCCCTCTGAATTTAAGAGCGACCTCCTGACTGCTCGCATAGCTGTGGGTGACCACCCACAGCTATAGCGAGCGGCCAAAATGATGGTCAAGACCATCGCGACCATCGGGCTTGCGACGAGACCCTTGCGGTAGGGTCTCGTTGCTGCAAGCCCTGGAGTGCTTTTGGCTCTTGGGAACACCTCCGTCTGGGCAGCCACGCCCCCGGCACGCCCACCAAAGGGGGCGTGCTGTCAATCACCATCGACAGCATGCCCGCTTTGGTGCGAGACCCATAACGACGGCTTGGACGTCGTTATTCGGGTCTCGCGCATGTGCACGACGGAGCCGCCTCCGTCGTGCACATGCGCACTTGACCAACATCGACCCACTTGCGAGCGCTCAGCGCTCGCGAGCGGGTCTGAATCAGGTCCTATGTCTTATGGTTTTAAACTTTAAATGGTCGTGTACAGTATGCCTTTTCTGCAGATGCCCTATCTCTGTGTTCGCTCATTGGTTATTATATTAGTGGTTTTGGACTTTCGTAATATGTTATTTGTTTGAAATTGCTGCCACAATGTATAACATTAAAGACACACAACTAAAGAGGAAACTCTAGTTTTCTATATACAGTACGGTAGTACTGGTCATATACCAATTAAAAATTAATTTAAAAATGATTTGAGGCACGGGGCCAGGAACTAGCAAAACACCAGATTTTTGTTCTTCTTTTGTTATGTAAAACAGAAAAAGCAGGGGCATGGGTACCTAGGGGTAAACTTACTAAGGGTCGATATTGGTCAATTTGGGCTTTTTCTGCGATATCACCGTAATTTGGAAAACAGGAGATTTACTAAAAGCAAACTTGCATTGAAATTGCATGTCCACCACAACTTTAGATGGCAGTAGACTTCATTAGACCATCGGACTAAATATCGTATGGTTTACACTGACAAGAATAGAAATCACGGTTTTACTAAGAATCGTGTTGTCAAATCAAAGTCACACCAAAATCACATCTGAATAGAAGAAATAAATAGGCTTGTCTGAAGCACTGCACAGAGCAGTATGATATGCGCTGGTTACCACTTTACAGCCTAACCCTAATATCGACATTCTGACAGTGCTGACATTTCACATGTCGACATTCTAACCATGTGGAAACATTGCCTGTTGACATTTTAACAATGTCCTGTCAACATTGTGGTGGTGACCATTTGTGTGTTGACCAATTTTGTGTAGACCTTTTGACCATGTCGACCATTTGTACCTTTCGACCTTTTGTCAACCTATTGCCTGTCTAACATCTGGTGTATCTGGTGTCTACCTAGACATTGTCGACCTTTTAACTATCTATCTTTTATACCACACCTGTATAAATTCTAATATATAACTCAATAGTTTTAATTTTTTCTTTTTTTTTTTTTTTTTTTTGCAGAGACTTGATCATTCAGGAAATAATACACACCGCTATTTTATAGCTCCAGAATTATCTGAAGTCATTCAGAATGTCAGCATAAATATAATCATTGAAGAACATAATGTAAAGTGTGGGGAATTACTTTACAGGAAGAACCCTACTTTCACTACTTTTGCTGTACTTTATGACATTGATGGCGAGATTGAACTAAGAATAAAGGTAACTGCTGTTTTTTTAACACAAACTTTATACAATTTAAATTTTTTTATAAAGTTTATTTTTTAATTAACTTTGAGTACTTGCAAAATATTTTGTTTATACCAAATTCTAATTGTGTATGAAATTGAACTATGTCTCACAAGCCCCCCAAAAAAGGAAAAAAGGGACAGACTATATCTAATCAGGGGCGCCGAGAGGGGGGGGGAGCGGGTACAGATTACCCGGGCCCGGGCTTCCTGAGGGGCCCGGCGGGGGCCCGGGTCCGACGCCGCCCCCCCCTCCCTCACAGCAGCCCAGCACACAGTGTATGCTGAGCTGCAGTTGGAGACTGCTCGTGGCTGCTGAGCAGCAGCCACAGCAGTCTCCTATGCCTGTGCGGGGGAGCGATCACACTGATCGTGCCCCCCCTGGCTTTGCGCCGGGCTGAGGGGGCTCAGAGCGGCGCTGCAAATCTTTTTTATTTTTTATTTCGGCAAGGGGGCGTGGCCACGCCTCCCACGATTAGGCCACGCCCCCTATTACCGGGGCCCGCCTTGGCTCTTGGCGGCCCTGTATCTAATAGCACAAATAAGAACTGTAGTATTGCTGTAGTTTTGGAGAAGCTGACACCCTCCAGCACCATAGCCGGTGCTATGGTGTCAGGCACCCCCCTGCAAACTATAAATTTGTGCCCTCCTACAAATATGTCCTCTTGACATGTCTCTTTACCATGTTTCATAATCTATATAATAAGCAAGAAAGTGTGTCTTTCTTTCTGTCTGTTTGTCCTTTATGCATGGCCAGATTACTGGACCTAGCTCCACCACATTTGGCATGGTGGTGTAGTTTGACCAAGATTAGGTTTTTGCCTAGGTTTGAACTTCGTCAGGGCCACACACTGTCACACAATCCCTAAAAATGGAGACACTCTTAAATTACACAGGTTCCGAGGCTGGCTCCAAAGGAAATTGTCAGTCTGCCAAAAACCTGTGTAAAACTACAAAAGTATACTCAAGCTCACAGGCTCAGCAATTGTCAAACTTTGACACATGCAAGTTCATATTAAATCCAGAATTAGTCCTTTTTAAAGTGACCATATATGTTTGTCAGCCCTCTGTGTTTGTATGCAAGGGCGTAACTAGAACTTTGGGAGGCCACATAGCAAGATCTTAAAAGCCCCCCCAGAGGTAAAAACCAACACACACATTTGCCCACACATAGAGCCCATTCATGTTATGCCACACAGTAGTACCCCTTATACACATTGTGCCACACAGTATTAGTGCCCCTTATACATTATTACACACAGTAAAGTCCCTTACACTACACAGTAATGCCCTTTACACATTACACCACACAGTAATACCCTTTACAGATTATGCCACATAGTAGTAGTGCCCCATATAACACATTATTCCACACAATAGTAGTGCCCCTTACACATCATGCCACACAGTAATGCCCCTTATACATTATACCCCCCAGTAATTCACCTCCCCGTGTCCCTCCAACAGCCTCTTGCCTTCCTCTGTGTGCCATCAGCAGCCAGCAGGTTGGGTTTGGTGCCGGGCCGCCAGCTAATTACAGCTGGCGCACCAGCAGGCAGCGGCAGACATTAACAGACAGCGCCAGTGCAATTTAAATCTGGTGCCGGCTGCGAACCAATTGGACCTCGCGGACTGGCAGACAATAAGGAGCAGCCATAGCTGATTAGCTACTGATTGCCTTGCGACTGGTGGTGCTGTCTCTCCATGTCTGCTTGCCAGTGCACTACATGTCATCAGATTGCAGTCCAGCACCAAATTAACACTGCTGACACCCGGGCCACCCTTGGCAGCCATGACTAGACTGACCCACCTTGTGAGCGTGCCTGAGTGCAGGGGGAGCGGCGGGTCACAGAGGCAGCTCGGGCACCAAAGCAGCTGCACCCCTTGCATCCACGGTAGTTATGTCACTGTTTGCATGCATGTTAGTAAACTGTGGGGTCCTTTTCAGGATCAATGGAATGGGGTTATAGGCGAGGACAATTTAAACAAATAAAGGCTGGAGGTTTACTTCAGGGTCCAGTTTTCAACTCTGGCAACGCCGGGTATCCCAGCTAGTTTGAAATGTAACTTACAATATGTTGCAAAATAAATAATTTGACCCCTGTATCTGTACTCATCTTGTTTATTGTTTCAATAAAAAGATGTTAAGAAAAAAAAAATGCCCCCTTGCCATTTTACCATTTTACACACTTTGAGCCTAATGTAATAGGGTGAGAGTTTAGAAAATCTGAGTTTTGCAGTAAACGCTCACATTGGTCGAGTGTTATCTTCAAAATGGGAAAACATCTGGATTAGAGTTTAAATCGTGATTTTCTCAGACTCTATTACTACTAAACTCTCACATTTTCTAAACTCTCACTCTCTTACATTTGGCCAGGGCCACCATCGGGAGGGGGGACTGCCAGGCCTCGAGTCCCGGGCCCGGAGAAAGCAGAGAGAGAAGGGGGTCCTGGTAGCAGCGCTGCTGTACCAGCCGCTAGGGTCAATAATTGATATTGATAGAATGCTGGCGGCATTTCACATACAGTGCTGACTGCGAGCCATCTAGAGCTCGCAAACCGGCAGCCAATCAGGAGCTGCCGCTTCTGATTGGCTGCCGGTCTGTGAGCTGTGATTGGCTTGCGGCCTCTGTCATATTTGAAATGGTTGAGAATAATTGCTGTCAGCGCTGCATTAAGTGAACTGGGCAAGAGAAAACCCCGTGATCTGTGACGGTCACAGATCCTTCCTCACAGATCCTTAGCAGCATCAACTGTCAGCACTGATTCTACCTGGCTGGCTGTGCCAGTGCAGCCTTCCCTGCCCTCCCCCCCAGTCCAGACAGCCAGCCTTCCCTGTCTCCCCCCTAGTCCAGGGTCATATTTATAGTGGGTGCACCCATATTATTATATTATATGTACCTTCTGCCTGCTGTGTCTGTCTCTCACTTACTGTTCGACGGGCTCTCCTCTTGGCGTTGCTGTGCGTAGCTGAGGCAGCTCCTCCATTGCTCCTCTTCTTGGGCACAGCACACCACATAGACATCGTCACATCTGCATGCTATTGCTGGCGGTGGCACTGCTTATAATAACTTAACAAGGCAGGGAAACGAACTAGCTCTCCAGCTCAGGGGCGGGCAATGCTGGGCAATGACATCAGTTCCTGACCGTGTGGCCGTGGACATAAATTAAATTTAAATTCAAGCGGATTGGCAATCTGGTTAATGGATGGTCTGGGGTCCAGACCACCCATTAGCCAAATCACTGATCCACTTGAATTTTAAATGAAACTTATGTCCGTGGCCATCAGGTACCCACCTTTTAGTTCCGCCCTGCCAGGCCTGCCCATGACATTACTGCACTGTCTGCCTCACCCTACCTGTCACAGGCCCAGCAGAGCAGTGAGTGCAGCTGTAAAGATGCTCAGAAAGCAATCAGCGGGGAGGGAGCCTCTCCAGCCCGGCACCCCCTGCAATGCCTACCCCGCGGAATGCATTGTGCTGGCCCTGACCAGGACCCAACGGTTTCTAAAACCTTCACATGGAGTTTGAATTGATATCTCTGAAGATAGATATTGTAGACTCATTTGAATAACAATCCACATGGACTATATCCTTCTGCAGCAGTTTATATATAAACTCTTGGCTGTGAGCCTTACACTGGGTACACACCTAATGACACTGCGTCCTGTAAACATTACACGAGCAAGCGTACGACTGCGCAATGTATGGTTACATGCTGCTTGCAGCAACACTGTATCAGCCACGGAATCGTCCCATCTGATGTAAACACTGCAGATGGGATGATTAAATAACTGAAAGATTGAGCATACACACTATATAATGGGTACGAAATATCATTTTGATTTGCGTTGGAACGATATATCGGACAATAGATTATATGGTGCGTACGAAGCAGCAGTCATGCTTATTTAGTGAAGGGGATTTGTTACTCAAATAAAATTATTTCTTGGAGTTCTGTTTAAATTGCTCACAAACCATATAATTATAATCAGTGTATTTTGTGTAGCAAATCTTATAAACTTACCACCTGGCTGTGAGAGAGGGTGTCAGTTTGCCAGGACCAGTGCTACCATTCAATGAATCCAGCCTTTGCTTCATTTCTCAAATGTGGATGCGTGGGTAATGCCATCTTGGCATTACCCAATAGAAGCCTATGGGCTCCTTTAAGGACTCCCCCTGAGAGGGATCCAATCGGATCCCTCCCAGCTTCTCCAACGGAGCGTGTCCATAAATCCTCTACCCGAGGCTATCGCAAAGGACAGCTCTTATCAGGAGAGCTGTACTTTGCGACTTTAATCATATTTCTTAATACATACCAGTGTAATTAACACAGGTATGTACCCGATAAGAGGTGGGATATACCGCATCGCAGATGCAATGCTTAGTACAACCCGCTCTTAGGGCCTGATTCAGAGCTGGACGCTCTTTAAGAGCGCTCGCTCTGAATCAGGGCGTCCCTGTTTTTTTTAAAAGACGGCCTCCTGGCCGCTCGCATAGCTGTGGGTGACCACTCACAGCTTTAGCGAGCGACCAGGTGATGGTCACGATGGTCTAATAGAGCCAGAAGCTCACCACTGACATCACTTGTGATGTCAGTGGGGCCGCCCCCAAACAGCAGGCGTTCCTTTGGGAACGCCTCCTTTGGCCAGCCACCCCCCCTGCCCGCCTCCAAAACGGGGCAAGCTGTCAATCACAATCGACAGCTGCCCCGCTTTGCGTGTGCGAGATCCGTAGCAACGGAGCGCCCGTTGCTGGCTGGGTCTTGTGCATGCGTACGCCGAAGCCAGCTCCGGCGTGCGTATGAGCAGTGGGGGATCAGGCCCTTAGTGTTTTTAGGGTACCCATGGCTCCTTACTAAATGCCGAGTAAGAAGTTGCCAGCTGAAGGTGAGGATAAAACAGTTGACATTGAGTTCAGATTTCTATGTACCAATCCATGCTAGACTATTAGTACCCTTGGTAGGATTTGGCTATTACAGAAACTGAACATATTCGATCTACTGTAAATTGCTTAATTGAAGATTACTTATTTCAACAGAAAACAAGAGATGAACTACACATTCAAGCAAATGAAATTCAAGTCCTCATTAATTACGTAGATAACCTACTGATCTGTGACGTGCAGAATATAACAGAAAATGATGGTGGTAATACTATATTATGTAAAGCTAAAAAGAATTTCACAGGAAAAATTGATGTATATAAAATGGAAGTACAGGTGAGTTATTCTAAGTTATCATATATCTAACGGGTTACACATTATAGCACTTACCCAAATCTACAATTTAAAAGCACCTATTTGACTTTCAGAAAAAATGTAACGAGTATAGAAACACAGGCCTGCAAAACTTGATTGCAAAGGTATTTTATGTGTGCTGATTTAGCAAATGGCTATGATTTTCTGTAAGATGTAAGGGTATGTCACAAAATGGATGCAAAGATATGGGAAAATAGCCTATTCGTGTATTCTGGTGAAATGTTCATTTTATTACCAAAAGTTAAAAAATATTCTGATGTACTGTACAAAAACAAAACAAAGAACCATGTTACTTACATTTACAAGACCTTTTACTGTACTTTGTTTTTCTTTTCCCTTCAAAGCTTTTACTGATACTTTTTCTTCTATACACTGCTTGCGAGTCTTCTCTGTGCTGCATCCAACATTAGTCTCCCATTCATTCATCTTCCCTGTTATTGTTGTTTAATTTTCTTTATTCCTAGTGCATGTTCAGAAAGCGCACTTTCACGCTCCACAAACAACCAAATGCTTTGTATTTTTCAAGCAGGAGCTGATTGGTTGGTACTTTATCTTCTACTTTATCTCTCTCAAAGCTTTGCTACATCTCCCCCTTAGGGAGAGATGTATGAAACCATGGAAAGAGATAAAGTGGAAAGAGTTAAAGTACCAACCAATCAGCTCCAAACTGCCATTTTCAAACACAGCCTGTAAAAAGACAGAAGCTGATTGGTTGGTACTTTATCTCTCTCCACTTTATCTCTGTTTGAAACATCTCCCCCTTAATCACAGAGAAAGTCTTAGTTCTACGCATAAGGATAATGAGGAACCCCAGTACGAGTTAATGAAAGCCATGGATTCAAATTGTTACACATATTAATTCTAATGGCTGGAAAGTCTAAAGGTAATTGTGAGCTAATTTACAAATTGGCAAACTATAATCTAAAATCACACTTTATAGAGCGCTAAGGTACTAAGGGGGAGATGTATCAAACCTTGGAAAGAGAGAAAGTGAAGAGCGACAAAGTACAAACCAATCAGCTCCTAACTGCCATTCTACAGGCTGTGGGAGAGACTTATTTATTATTTAAAACACTATAGGCCCCTTTTAGCATTGAATCTAACTACCAGCAGCATATTTTGTTTAGCATCGCAGTGATACTAACGAATATGCCACTGGTTTTCATCATTACCTACCCCTCCAGCAAGGTCTGGGATGGTCCAGCGACAATGTCCCGTCTCTTCTCTTCTGTTGCTGGCAGCCTATTGCTGCCAGTGACGGATTACTGTGTCATGTGCATGCGTATGACACAGAAACCCGGCGGGAACTCAGCAGTGTCTGGAAGGCGTTTCTGTGTAGACAGGCTTGCTGCCATATCCCCATTACCAATAATGGGGACCGCACCGCTCTCGCCATCCAGAGATGAGATGAGCAATGCAGCTACCAACAGCACTGATCTTAAAGTACCAATGTTATAAAAATTGTCATCCTTTCAGTATTTAACAATGTATATATTCAATGGTTGTCCTATTGCATTGTGAGGATACATTCCATAGCGCTTGAAAGGGTGTCAGTATACAGGAACCACTAATGGATAACAAGGTGACATTTTAATTTTGTGGAATAATGGTACATCATGGAATTTCTTATAGTATTTTTTGTAATCTATTTTTATTAAGTACCATGAAACACACAAATATGCAATAAAGCGATGAAATCGAAGATATAAAAAAAGGGGGAGAGGGACAGGAAAGATTGGAGAAGGAGGGGGCATGAGACCTAAGAACCTATAACCAAATTATGGTACTCCAGGAAGTCCTTGAACTCTGTCCAGTAGAACCATGTTGTTATAAACTCAGAAACCTGTCTTGTGCAGAAAGGGTAATGTCCTCCATGTCCATGTATTGGTCAATGCGGCTGAACTCCATCGATCTGAATAGATGTTAACGCATAATTATGTTACACCGTGGGGTTGGGTACGGGATGCTGGTGCTCAGGATCCCGGCTGTCAGGATACCGACACCTGCAGGTAACCCTACCCTTAAATCTAATCCTCCCCGCAGCCTAAACCTAACCCCCCTCCCCAGCGCAGCAGAACCCTAACCTTTCACCTAGTGCCTGACCCGCCCCCCCTTCCCGCATCCTAACCCTAAACCTACCCCTAATGCTGGGTTCCAGACTATAGATAGACAGTAAAAAGGTCGACAATGTCTAGATAAACACCAGATGTTAGACATTCAATAGGTCGACTAGGACAAAAGGTCGACAGGAACATGTCAACACACTAAAGGTTGACATGTAAGAAGGTGGACGTGTATAAATTGTCGACATGTGATTTATTTATTTTTGTTAGGTTTAGGGTTAGGCACTTACCCCGACGGTTAGGATTAGGCACCATGAGGGAGGGTTGGGTACTGAATGGAGGATTAGGGTTAGGCAGCTACCGCAACGGGTTAGGCACCAAGAGGGGGGATTACGCTCCAAGGGGAGGGTTTGGGTGAAAATTAGGGCTAGAAAACAAAACAAAAATCATGTGTCGACCTTTTGACCGTCGACCATTTGTACCCGTCGACCTTCTCACAAGTCGATCTTTAGTGTGTCGACCTTTTGTCCCTGTCGACCTATTGACTGTCTAAAATCTGGTGTCTACCTAGACACTGTCAATCTTTTAACTGTTAGCATTCTGAGCGCTGGCATCCAAACAGCCGGGATATAAACTACATCAGGAAAGCATTGCTAGTTATCTATATAAGGCTACATATCCATTGGATAGTAAAAAATGTCTGAATTATTTTTGTATATTTACATAATACAATTTTTTTACCGTTAAAGGTTATTTTGGGCAAGTTTACAACTACATTGGAAAAGGATTCAGAAATGTCATCCCTGTACTTATACATCCTCCTGGTTATTCCTCTTCTACTAATTGCAGTTATTGGTAAGCCTTGTATGACATCACTCAGATTAATGCATTGTTTATCTAAATTTTACTGACTCATTTTATTGCTGGCAGGATCTATTTAAAAAAATAAATAAATATTCAAGTGTAGGCCGAATACAGTAAGGGCATGTTCACTGATGCAACACGATTAGATATGAACACGTCAGCAGATAAACCTTTTATACCAGTGGTTTTCAAACTTTTTTCTGCTGTGACACATTAAAGAGTGACATTTACATATATGTGACCCAAAATTTTAAAAATATAAAAATAAATATAAATGAACCATTTTGTACCCAAAGCATAGTGCATACCAGGCACCCCTTCCCCTTTTCCTCTTTTCATAAACCATTGTAGTTAACTTACCTTAGGACATACCTGCCTACCCTCCCGGGAACTGCAGGAAGCTCCTGATTTTCAGGTAACCCACCGCACCCCCGGAGTGTAGGTACTATTCCAGCATACTGCCCACTTCCTAGTGTAGTGGGCAGAATGGGGAAAATATTCCAGAGGATCAGCGGGTCCGTGCGTAGGGGGCGGAAACTTATGACTCGATTATATGAGAATTGTGCCATTTGGCCCCACCCCCTAATTAAATATGCAGCGTCAATAGCAAATTCCAATGAGTGGTGGGGCTTAATGATGCAACCTGTCCGCCCCCCGCCCACCACCACCACTGCCCACCTGCTTCTCTTACCCGGGCTTCTCTCGGAAAGGGAATCTCAGAAGTTGGTAAGTATGTCTTTGAACTCCTTTCCTATTCATTTCCTCTTTGTCTCCCACTATACTCTTATACGGATTCAGTATGATTTGCCCGACAGCGGCATCCCGGCAGCACTGAAAATCCAGATCATCCCCAGGTCAGTATTCTCTAACATATTCTACCCCCTAACCCTCCCTTAGGGGTGCCTAACACTAACCTCCCCCCTAAGTGCCTAAACCTACTCCCCCCCCCTTCCCCACCGCCTAAACCTAACCTCCCGGGGAGGTGCCTAACCCTAAGTCCCCCCCTGGGAACCCTAAACCCAACCCTCCCCCCCGCAGCTGTCCGCGCCCGGCGCCCGGCTTACCTTCAATCGGTAAGCCAGGTGTCGGGCTCCCGGCGTAGGGAAAATGACAGGTGTCAGGATTTTGACGCCTGTCATTTAACCCTTCCGAGGATTATACAGTCGGGAAGCCGGCGGTCGGGATTCCGTCCACCGGCTTCCCGACTGTTTCCCTCTTATACCTTCCCAGCTCCTCTCTGTGACAGGTGCCATGATGCTGAGATGGCTGCACTGATATGGCTGTCTGCCTGCTCATGGCTCCTCTCTGGTGCTGCAGGAAGCCAGTGGCCAATGGGACTTTTTTGACAAGCCCGCACAGTATCCGATGGAGCTGATTGGTCAGAGCTCGTCCTGGAGCAGGGAGGAAAGTGGGAAAGCACACCCTTCTTCACTTGCTCTTCTGATTGGCCAGAGGGCATTATGTCAGACCTGGACTTTTTTTTTGTCATCAAACTCTCATTGTGCGTGAACTCTCAACACACTAAGGTGTCACGACACACAGTTTGGGATGAGCTGTTTTAGTCAATATATCTCTTGTGGGTATTATAGGACTGGTGCTATGATGCACAATGATGAGAAAGATTACCTCACTATGATGGTGAATATCTAGTTGCGTCTGATTGGCTGATTGTGTATTGACCTTTCCAGCTGATACAGTAATACAATGCTTAAGTGATAAGCATTGTGGCTGTATTATATGAAGCAAAGGCCGTCTATATATATATATATATATATATATATATATACAGTCATGTGCATAAATATTGGGACATTGACAGAATTTTCATATGTTGGCCTCTATTCACCACCACAATGGCTTTGAAATGAAACAAACAAGATGTGATTTAACTGCAGACTTTCACTGATAGTGACAGCTCTTTGGATCTCATATTGAGAGTCGACAGCAACTGTTTCCAAATGCAAATGTCACACCTAGAATCAACTCCAGACCTTTTACCTGCTTAATTGATAATGAAATAACGAGGGAATAGCCCACACCTGTCCATGAAATAGCTTTTGAGTTGATAGTCCCATTACTTTTGGCCCCTTAAAAAGTGGGAGGCACATATAGAAACCGTTGTAATTCCTACACCGTTCACCTGATTTGGATGTAATTACCCTCAAATTAAATCTGAAAGTCTGCAGTTAAAGCACATCTTGTTTGTTTCAAATGAAATGTGACCCAACGCGTTTCGTCCTTACAAGGACTTCATCAGGGGTACAACTTCAGATTTAAAAGAAGAATACATGGGTGATTAGTAGTGCAAGAAAAATTCAAATTCATCTAAACATAATAGTCAAAATTGTTGATATAAAAATTAAACGTATGCACATAAATTAAATGCAAACATACAAACCACAATTTGTTGAACAATTCCTTATAAATCCAGTTCACAACAGAACAAAAATTATGTTTTTTCAACAGCAACCTGTTTCAATTTCATGAGAATTACCTATCAGTAAGCTTGAACAGGACATTATTGTTAGATCACATACTTAAATTGTATTTACCAACAAGGAAATTCCAATACTATTGATTTAACATCATCTATAATACAAGAGAAATATTTGGTGGGTTTATCATGATAAGGTTGCTTATTAAAATTCCACGGACAAACTCCAATGGATATCAAATAATTCTTAAAATTAATCTTCCACTGTATGTATGAACTACCATCTTCAACCAAATGAATATTTACCACCTCCATAATATATATACACAACTTCAGGTGGCTAATGGACATTTGTAGTTTCAATATACATACATCAAATTTAAAATAGAATACAGGTAATATAGCATACAGGTAATTACAATTGGTCTAATATATTATTTTTATCTATACAAAATGACACTCCATAAATTGAATAGCTGTGGTCTCTATAAGGAATTTAACCATAGTAAAAAATGCCTAATAAACATTGCCTACTATCAGTTAAAGTTGCTTATATATAATATTGACACTCTATAGTTAGAATAACTGTGGTCCCTGCAAAAAAATGTAACTAAAAGAAACCAAAGTTGGTATAACTAGTTACTTACTTGGACAGGAGAAATGCTGGCATGGAGACCTCAGTCACTCCCAGTTCATACTGAACCTCCAGCCTGTGCTATCTTATATTAGCCCCAAGCGATGACCTCACTTCCATTAATTAATAATCAATTAGTTCTAATTAGTTCGTATAGAACCTTCCAAAACTTCCCAAGAATACTTCTTAATTCTTATAACAGTCGCTGATATCTCTGATCTAAATGGGACTAATATAACCCTTTTTATTGTTCATATGATGACTTAAATCAATATTTCCGGGTTCGGGATAGGGCGCCCACAATACTTTCTGCACACCCTCCCGACAAGTCACATGTGCCCCCGTGACGGAGTGTGAACGCGCTTGCGTTCCAACACTCCATAACCTAGGAGACCAGTCAGATATATATATATACTGTGTATATATTTCCATTTGGAATTCTAAGAAGATTCTCATTTGATTGTTGAATGGGAAAACAATGTATTTTTATATTTATATGAAAATTTTGCTTTTTTAGTAATTGTCCAGAATATTTTATATTATATACAAAGACCGTGTGCAGCCACATCTGAAGGAGGCTCCTTATTAATCAATTATTAAACTGGCACATGACACAGAAAATAGCCAATAAAATTAATCTCACCAATATTCCATCACGCATACCACTATAGACCTCACAAGAGGGTAACAGCTTACTGTAATAGAAAATAACCATACATCTCTCTTGAAAAAGAAAACATCCTTTGATGGTTTTTTGTATTGTTAAGTCTGCGTTCCTTTTAGGACACATGATAAGAAAGAACATTAAAAATACTCCCCCACAAGCTAAAGTTCATTTATGTGGGATCAAATTAAACTATAGTTGCATTTCACAATAAAACCCACATTATTTAAATCCCCCTATAGTTAATTTGATCACACATAGAGGTATAAAGGAAAATGATCAAGCTAACTCCTATGAATTTGGGGTATAGCTGTAGCTGGTAAAGAAAATAACAGACTCCTAGAGTGACAAATACATCACATAACACATTTCACTAGAACAATTTATTATTTATCATAAGAATATATACTGTATATACAGTGCATCCGGAAAGTATTCACAGCGCTTCACTTTTTCCACATTTTGTTATCTTACAGCCTTATTCCAAAATGGAATAAATTCATTTTGTCCTCAAAATTCTACACACAATACCCAATAATGACAACATGTAAAAAGTTTTTTTGAGATTTTTGCAAATTTAATAAAAAAAAAAACAATTAAGAAATCACATGTACTTAAGTATTCACAGCCTTTGCTCATTACTTTGTTGATGCACCTTTGGCAGCAATTACAGCCTCAAGACTTTTTGAATATGATGCACACCTATCTTTGGGCAGTTTTGCCCATTCATCTTTGCAGCACCTCTCAAGCTCCATCAGGTAGGATGAGAAGCAGCGATTTTCAGATCTCTACAGAGATGTTCATTCGGATTCAAGTCTTGGCTCTGGCTGGACCACTCTAGGACTTTCACAGAGTTGTCCTGAAGCCACTCCTTTGATATCTGTGCTTAGGGTTGTTGTCCTGTTGAAAGATGAACCGTCGCCCCAGTCTGAGATCAAGAGCGCTCTGGAGCAGGTTTTCATCCAGGATGTCTCTGTACATTGCTGCATTCATCTTTCCCTCTATCCTGACTAGTCTCCCAGTTCCTGCCGCTGAAAAACATCCCCACAGCATGATGCTGCCACCACCATGCTTCACTGGAATGATGGTATTGGACTGGTGATGAGCGGTGCCTGATTTCCTCCAAACATAACACTTGGCATTCACACTAGAGAGTTCAATCTGTGTCTCATCAGACCAGATAATTTTGTTATTCATGGTCTGAGTCCTTCAGGTGCATTTTGGCAAACTCCAGGCGGGTTGCCATGTGCTTTTTACTAAGGAGTGGCTTCCGTTTGGCCACTCTACCATACAGGCCTGATTGGTGGATTGCTGCAGAGATGTTTGTGCTGGAAGGTTCTCCTCTCTCCACAGTGGAATGCTGTAGCTCTGACAGAGTGACCATCGGGTTCTTGGTCACCTACCTGACTACGGCTCTTCTCCCCCGATCGCTCAGTTTAGACGGCCGGCCAACTCTAAGAAGAGTCCTGGTGGTTCCGAACTTCTTCCATTTATGGATGATGGAGGCCACTGTGCTCATTGGGACCTTCAAAACAGCAGATATTTTTCTGTACCCTTCCCCAGATTTGTGCCTCAAGATAATCCTGTCTCGGAGGTCTACAGACAATTTCTTGGACTTCATGCTTGGTTTGTGGTCTGACATGCACTGTCAAGTGTGGGACCTTATATAGACAGGTGTATGCCTTTCAAAATCATGTCCAATCAACTGAATTTACCACAGGTGGACTCCAATTAAGCTGTTGGAACATCTTAAGGATGACCAGTGGAAACAGGATGCACCGAAGCTCAAAATTGAACTCCATGGCACGTTGTCATTATGGGGTATTGTGTGTAGAATTTTGAGGACAAAAATGAATTTCCGGAGGATGCACTGTAATATATATATATATATATATTTATATATATATACATATATATATTATATATTCACTTCTATTCCATATATATATATATATATATATATATATATATATATATATATATATATTTTTGGCTGAAATATTTATAAATTTAAACTTACAGACTTTTAAGGAAAAGTCAGATTTTAAGATGCTTCATTGTACTGTGTAATTGCAGATGTGAAGGGATGTGTGTAATATCAGTCCTTCAATTAAATGGGATTGTGCTTAATGCATGACAACACATACACTCCCTCATGAATAAGGGTGACGAGACACAAATGTGTATGTGGAGTTTTGTGTGTTTTTGCCAAATTATTATACAGCAAATAGAGTTTATGTGTGTGACACTCTGGGGGAGATGTACTAAGCCTTGGACAGAGCTAAAATACCAACCAATCAGCTCGCAACTGTCACTTTACCGACTGTGGGCAGATGTACATAGCTCTGGAAAGTGATAAAGTGGAGAGTGATAAACGACCAGTCACTCAGCTCCTAACTGTCATGTTACAGGCTGTGTTTGAAAAATGACAGTTAGGAGCTGATTGGTTGGTACTTTCAATTTATCTCTCTCCAAGGCTTATAGTACATCTTATGACATAAAATTCATACAGAAAAGTGATCTTTATAACAATAATGTATATTTATTGTCTTGTGTCTTATTTAGCTGCCTGTTTGCTAACCAGATACAAATCCAAACAGCTAAACAACAAACTAAGCAAACAGCTTGAACAGCTGGAGTGTGAAATAAGACAAGAAATACGTGATGGTAAGTGTCACTCAGAAGAGATGTGCTCTAGACAGATACAGAATATTACATTATCTAAACTGTCATTTATACAAGGTGCCTTTATCATCTTACTGGTAATATGTATGATAATATGATAGCACACAATAGGAAATAATACAAATACAATTATAAGGGACATTTACAAATTCAGAGCATAGATTGGTTTTACTTATGAGATGTGCCTCCAGTTATCACAGCAGGATATGATGCTGCAAAATTTAATGAGAAGTCAGTAAAAATGTGAGGGAAATAGCAATGTTGCAAGTCTGAGGAAGGGTGGATTACACATATAACAAGTGATAAAATACAATTCTGTATTATAAGGCACAGAGGTTAACACTTTAGGACATAGGGATCCATTTACTAAGCTGTGTTAGGAGATAAAGAAAACAGTGATAAGGTACCAGCCAATCAGTTCCTAACTGCCATTTTTCAAACACAGCCTGTGAGATGGCAGTTAGGAGCTGATTGGCTGGTACCTTATCACCGTTCACTTTATCTCCTAACACAGCTTAGTAAATAGACCCCTCAGTATCACTGGAGACAATGAGGCCGATTTGTTGTTTCAGACAAATAAGCATTTTTTATGGTGATTCTATTATGGGTGCAGAAGGTTCACTAAAACACGTTCACAGGAAACTACACACAAAACTGCTGATATCCATAGCAAAATGTAGAACTCTTATGTAACATTTTCCTAATCCATGACAGAAAATGTGGTGTCGGTGGAGAATACACAGAGTACAGTGGCTAGCCACATTCAGTACATACCAGGGACAAATGCATGTCTCTCAGACCTCCACATATGCACTCAGACCTTGCCATGTGACATACGTGTGTGTGTGTAAACGTCTATCTAAATATAAATATATATATATTCAGTATGATATGCCGGCTGTCGGGATGCCTCCTGTCACAATACCGTCAGCGGCATCCCGATGTTTGGTATCCCTACAGTGGTCGGGTAAGTATACTTACCCTCACCCACCTAACCCTCCCTTCTGGTAGCCTAACCCTAACCCTCCCTACCCCGCTTCCCAACCCTAACCCTCCCCGTTAGTTCGTGAACCTAAGTTCCCCTCCTTCGTGCCTAAATCTAACTCTCCCCCCTTAGTGTCTAAACCTAACCCCCCCCCAGTGGTGCCTGACCCTAACCCTCCCCCCTAGGGGTGCTTAACCCTACCCTCCCCCCAAAACCTAACGCTAACCCCACTAAGTGCCCTAACGCTCCCTCCCCCCCCCCCCCCCCCACAGCTAAGAGAACAGGCACCCCCGGACTTACTTCGTTCCGGCATCCGTCCGTCTGCTTTCCAATCTCAGGATTAAGATAGGTGTCTGCATTTCGACGCCTATCTTAACTCCCTTGTCGGGATTTCAGCGTTGTTATTTAGACCAGCAGCCGCAGCTGACTATATTAAATTAAATAATTCTGGTGGAATTGATATTAATCACCTAATAGATATCACTAAGATTATTACCAGGGGTGTAACAAGGCATTTGAAGGCTAAATAGCAAAATTTTGTGAGAGCCCCATTTTACCACCCAATGGTAAAAATGTATATAACACATGTAACTTTAACATTGAAGGTGGCCCCCCCTCAGCTCTGGGCCCCATAGCAGCTGCACCGCTTGCACCTATGGTAGTTACACCTATGTTTATTACTGTATAAAACTTATCTTTCCTAATGGTTACTATTGGATACAATTGTTAGAACTTTATATGCCTTCAAATTTCTGATTTTAACCAATCCTTTTGCTTCTGTGGTTTTCAGTTTGCAATTGCATGATATGTAACATTTCGTTTCAGTCACTGGCGTAACTTCATCCCAGGTGCCCGGAGGCAAGATAAATGTTGGTGCCCCCCCCCCAAACTAAAATGTACCACCCCCCAGCACCTATGCCAGCCCCAGCTGCCGCCGTCCCCCTTATGCAGTTCCTTTTATATAATGCCCCCAGTAGTGGTCCGCCTATGTAGTGCTCCCCAGTAATGGTCCCCCTATGCAGTACATCCAGTAGTGAGGCCCCGGTAGTTGCCCCCAGTAGTGAGGCCCCTTGTAGTTGCCCCCAGTAGTGAGCCGCCAGTAGTTGCCCCCAGTAGTGAGGCCCCTCTAGTTGCCCCCAGTAGTGAGGCCCCTGTAGTTGCCTCCAGTAGTGAGGCCCCTGTAGTTACCCCCAGTAGTGAGGCCCCTGTAGTTGCCCCCAGTAGTGAGGCCCCTGTAGTTGCCCCTGTAGTGAGTACCCTGTAGTTGCCCCTGTAGTTGCCCCCAGTAGTGATTCCCCTGTAGTTACCCCCAGTAGTGAGGCCCCTGTAGTTACCCCCAGTAGTGAGCCCCTGTAGCTGCCCCCAGTAGTGAACCCCTGTTGTTGCCCCCAGTAGCAGGCCCCTGTAGTTGCCCCCAGTAGCAGGCCCCTGTAGTTGCCCCCAGTAGCGAGCCCCTGTAGTTGCCCCCAGTAGTAGGCCCCTGTAGTTGCCCCTGTAGTGAGTACCCTGTAGTTGCCCCTGTAGTTGCCCCCAGTAGTGAGTCCCCTGTAGTTACCCCCAGTAGTGAGGCCCCTGTAGTTACCCCCAGTAGTGAGGCCCCTGTAGTTGCCCCCAGTAGTAAGCCCCTGTTGTTGCCCCCAGTAGCAGGCCCCTGTAGTTGCCCCCAGTAGCGAGCCCCTGTAGTTGCCCCCAGTAGCGAGCCCCTGTAGTTGCCCCCAGTAGTAGGCCCCTGTAGTTGACCCCAGTAGCAGGCCCCTGTAGTTGCCCCCAGTAGTGAGCCCCTGTAGTTGCCCCCAGTAGCAGGCCCCTGTAGTTGCCCCCAGTAGTGAGCCCCTGTAGTTGCCCCCAGTAGTGAGCCCCTGTAGTTGCCCCCAGTAGTAGGCCCCTGTAGTTGCCCCCAGTAGCAGGCCCCTGTAGTTGCCCCCAGTAGTGAGCCCCTGTGGTTGCCCCCAGTAGTGAGCCCCTGTAGTTGCCCCCAGTAGTGATGGCCCCCACCGCGCGCACACACACACACAAAAAAAAAAAAAAACACCTTTATCCCCGCTCCAGTGCTGCTGCCGTCCATCCCTGGTGTCTGCTCCTCGGCACTATGGGAGTGACATCATTACGTCACTCCCATAGTGCACTGCGGGACCCGGAAGACGGAGCTCACTCCTGAGCTCCATCCCCGGCGTCCGCTCCTCGGCACTATGGGAGTGACGTTATGACGTCACTCCCATAGTACACTGCGGGACCCGGAAGACGGAGGGAGCTCCGTCCTCCGGCTACCGCCAGCAGGATAGGAGCCGGGCGCCCGCTGGTAACACACTCAGCGGGCGCCCGGCAAATGGAGGGTGCATTGGTGCGACCACAATGGAGCCAGGTGCCCCCTTCAGGGCTGACGCCCGGCGGCAAATGACTCCATTGTCTCCGGGAGTTCCGCCACTGGTTTCAGTGCTATTTTATGTAACACTTAGAAGCAATTTTACTGGGTTAGTGTAACACTTATGCTTACTGCTCATAAAGATTATTGAATGTGTAATTTGAAACACGTGTCATGAAGTCACGTGCGCCAACTCCTAAGGACATAATATTTTTATTGAACAAAGGCTGGGGAAAATGCAGGATTTACTGGGGGGGAGGGTTTTTTATAGATAGATAGATAGATAGATAGATAGATAGATAGATAGATAGATAGATAGATAGATAGATAGAAAAACACAATAAGTGCGCAAAAATTTGTTTCCTTCACCAGTCTTTTTTCTTCTCATGAAACTACATGTTTAAGAAAACAAGTTGTTCTCACCTCTCTTATAATTAGTCTCACAGCCGGTGTGTTTGCACTCAGACCTTCTAGCTTAGGTCGGCATATTCCCCGATTCCACATCTGGTACAACAATTTTCTAAAAATGGATAAGAGACACAGGGTGTGCCCCATAGTGCATCAAATACATTTAAGAAGCAACTATCTGGGCGTCAGATCACCGCAAGTATATCAGCTTGATTAAAATATGCACCAGCATATGCATCATGTACAAACCGGCACTGATGAGGGGAATCGGTCCATGTGGGGGGGGGGTAGTGCGGGCTGTGCAGCAGTGTTAGGAGCGCTAGTCCCAGCAGTCCCCCCCTGATGACGGCCCTGGGCCTGATTCAGCTTTGGGAATAGAGTAAGATATAGCAAGTAACTATGCATCTTGGTAAAGCCATGTTGCACTGCAGGTGGTGCAGATATAATATGTGCAGAGAGAATTAGATTTGGGAGGGGTATGTCCAAGCTGAAATCTAAATTGCAGTATAAAAATAAAGCTGTGCAGTATTTGTGGGCTACATGCAAAAGCAGCCAGTATTTACCCTGCATGTATGTATTTGCACCCCTTGCATTGCAATATGGTTTGTCCAGTTGCACAGTTATTTGCTATATCTTACTCTGGACCTCATTCAGAGCCGCTCGCAAAAAGCGAGCGCTCACTCTGAATGAGGGCGGGCACTTTTTTTTTGAAAAGCCGGCCTCCTGGCCGCTCACTAAGCTGTGGGTGACCACCCACAGTTTTTACGAGTGGCCAGGTGATGGTCGCGATGGTCATGACCATCGAGACCATCGGGCTTGTGACGAAACCCTTGTGGTAGGGTCTCGTCTGCTGCAAGTCCCAGTGAGCTTCCGGCTCTAATAGAGCCGGAAGCTCACTACTGACATCCTTCAGGAACGCCTCCATTTGTCCAGCCAACCCCACCTACAAAACGGGGCGAGCTGTCGATCAACATTGACAGCCGCCCCTTTTGTAGCGAACCCTGGAGCGAGTGAATTTCCCATATATATCTATAATTATTGCCAGACCCAGATTTACATTATTTTGCCTTCAAAGCCCTATTACATTGCCCTTTTATACACTTCTGCCCCATCAGCACAATACTTTATAACCTATTACCACATCCATCTGTGTGAAATAAATGTATTCTACCAGTAATACTCTGTGGGTAGAAAGGTTTCCTGACACAGCTTTGGCAGAAGATAAACAAAAGGACTGTATAGGAGTGGAGTGAGTTAAACCTCATATGCTGGGGGCAGACCTGTGTGAGGAATCATGTGATAATAAGGGTCCTATGGGTTTTAGGGTCGGAGGTATTAGCAGGGATATTAGAGTTTGTTGGAGGCGGAGTCAGCTTCTTTTGTTCCTGTTTTCCCACACTCCCACTCCCTAAATTTTACTTTCTTTGCTCTCTTTGGTTTGGGTTTGGTGATTTCTTCGTTGGCTATTTTAGGCGGGAAAGAACGGCAGGTTACCTATTAGCGCTATGAATATTGGTTTACTCTTTGTTTTCGCTCACCTTCGTTGACTGTTTATGTCTGCTGGACCACCCTGCCGGGGGCAGCATCATCACCTGATCGGGTGGGTAGTCAAGGTAGAAGGCTTGAGTGTATGTGTTGTGGTCAGAGGCCCTCATTCAGAGCCGTTCGCTATTTGCTGTCGTTCGTTCAAAAACAAGGGGTGGCTATTCAAATGATCCGTTCGCAAATTGCAGTCTGTTCACACCTCTAAGTCTGAACGAGCGAGCAAAACATACGCTCGTTTATTTGTTAAAAACGCCCCCTGGCCGCTCGCACCATACGTCATGTCCGCTATTTATTAGATTAATCGAGTACATCGACCAGCGTATGAACTGCTCGCTATTCTTGTGGTTGGTGTTTGCTACCACAAATTTGTGAGCAGTTCTGGCTATAAAATAACCCAGTGACGTGGTCAATGACGCTGCTGTATTAATTATGCACACCCATAATACGCCCGTTTTGACCTTTAAGCACGCCTGCGTTCGGATCTCCACTCCCCATTTTCAAGCACCTTCCCCTGTTACCACCCACATACGCCTCATTCTGTCACTCAAAATAGCAGGCACTCGCTATATAGCGTACAAACGATTTTTGGCCGCACTGACTGGTTCGCGCATGCGTACTAAAAACCGTACGCATGCGCAGATGTGCAAACATCGCTCGGAACGAGCGTACTGCCGCTAACGAGTGGCTCTGAATGAGGGCCAGAGTGTTTAGAGTGTTGGGCTTGGCTGTTGTTAGCCTTTCTTTGCCACTATATTTAAATTAATTTCATTAATTTTAGTAACTAATTTCATTCATCTGTTATTTAAATAAAATAGCTAACAAATTCTGCCAAATACATGTCTCCGTGTCTTTATTTTAATTGAGTATATTTTATTATCGCTGATTCACAACCTCAGACGATAGGAGGTTTAGTACTGCAAGAAAGTAAATACTGTATAAATATATTAATTTGTAACCCACTAACATTGAAAATAAACTGCCTACAGTTGTATCTGCCTAGGTGTGGCCAGTGTGTAATTTCCAGAAATTGTGACCTGCTTATTGAACCAAATTATTTCTACATTACCAAGAATAATAGAAAATGATAGTGAACTAGAATGGGTTTGTAAATAATAGACCAAATATTTGTTTTAATTATATATCTTATTGTTACCATACTCTTTTACATCAAAAAGGAGCTGTCATTAAACTGTGCATACATGTATGCATATCATTACTGACAAATAAGATGGCTGCAGTTAGGGAGGCCAATCCCAGGCTGTTTTTTCAATCCCGGGATTCCTCGGATTGAATTTGAGGTGGCACTGGCAGGCAGCAGCAGGACTCTGTAGCTGCAATGTAACCTCCTCCTGTCCCTCAGTCCTTATCTCTCTCCCCCCCTCTGTCCTTATGAGTACAGTATGTCCTTGAAAATAAGGGTCACATGTGACCTATACTATATAACACTTGTATAAGAAATACCAGTTCGCACTTTATTAACAGCTGTCCCTCTGCTAATGTTTCTTCTTCTGATGCACACCATAAATACCTGACACTAGGCATAAATAGCCCACTTGAGCAAGCACAGCCAACGCATGTCATGTATGTATCGGCCTCCGCTTGTGTGATCCAACTCCTCTCTCCTGGGCTGGCTCCTGCTGTGGCTGTAGGGTAAGGTATATTTCCCGTTCTGTTTTTGTATCTGGAAGTGATGTGCAGTGAGGGCAGAACTGCGGTCCCCTGCCCACACAGTCCACTAAAAAATGAAACTTGACTGCTCAAAACGCTTTGGGCATGGTGGCTCGTTTTGCTCGCCACAAGGTTATATTCCCCTTCTATGCCACGTGGATAGTAGGGAATGAAGTTTGACAGTAACTGATGATGTCAAGGTACAGAAACTGAAGGGGATTTAGCTGTAACTGTGGCTGTAATGATACACGCGGCCTCCCCAACAAGCAGCAGACAGTCCTCTGCTTAAGCGTGATACGGGCGTGCGGGTGCATCTGGCGTTGGGCTGCGCAGCGTGACCTCTGACATCACGTCAAGTTGCGCACAGCTAGCCGGGCAGTGTCAGAGCCATCTGCTGCAAGTGCTCTGCGCTGCCCGGCTGAGCACTTAGACCAGAGGTTCCCAACCACGGTCCTCAAGGCACACTAACAGTCCAGGTTTTAAGGCTAGCCATAGCTGGGCACAGGTGACTTAATTAGTACCTCAGTTATTTTCATTTAACCATCTGTGCTTAAGCATGGACTTAACCATCTGTGCTTAACCAGGACTGTTAAGCCTGCCACACACTAGACCAACTTACATCCAACCAGCCAACTTGTTGATTGGTTGGAGTAAATGATGATCAGCAATTTGCTCCTAAATGCCAGAAAACAGATGATAATGGTCGTCAGACATGTTTGTTAAATGTTTGATCCAAACTATTTGTTCAAACAACAGTTTTTGTCCATTTTCCAGCATTTAGAAGCAAATTGCTGATTGTCATTTGCTTCCATACCTTACCAGATTTTCATTCCAACCGATCAACTAGTTGGCTGGTTGGACAGATAATCTTTAGATGTGTGGCCAGCTTTAGTGTGCCTTGAGGTCCAAGGTTGGGAGTAACTGACTTAGACCAAAATCCCGGGATCCCGCTAGGATTGGCCACCCTAGCTGCAATACAATATATGCTAGGTCTGCCTCAGTTTGGTAATGCTTTCATCGTTAACACTATTTCTTGTTTGTAGGTTTTGCTGAATTTCAAATAGACAAAGAAGTTGTGACACTGGATACAATAGGAGCTATTCCATTCTATGACTACAAACATTTTGCATTAAATACTTTATTTCCAGAGGTAAATCTTTATATTATTATTTCAGCTTGCTAATGATGTCAAATAAGTAATGAATTAATCAAGATGACAGTGAGTACTATTGGAAGTATGAAGGCAACATCACATGATGTTGGTATTATGTAAGCAATAATGGGGTAATAAACATGCTGTGCACATGTGATGATACAGAAGACAAGGAGCAAAGCTATAGAGTGACATGGGAGATGTGAGAGGAATGGAAAAGGTTTGTACGCACAATAAGCATACTGCGTCCTCCTCATTACACCTTGAGGTAAATTTACTAAAGTGAAGGCTTTTAGAAGTGTAGATGTTGCCTATAGCAACCAACCAGATTCTAGCTATTATCTTCTAGATGTAAGGTGCTAGTTAAATGTTAAGTATAATCTAATTGGTTATTATGATCTAGCAAATCAGACCGTGTGTATGCACCATATGAATGACATGTAACTTTGCACTGTAATGTGCATATGTTCTGGCCTGGGCCCTGCTACTTCAATGAAGTTTGAACTCTTGGTAAGTACGGAAACTTGGTTTCATTGTAAACCGGATAGAAGCACTATGTATTGCTTTGTTCATTTTGCATTGTAAATGTTGGCAAATAATGGACTAGCAAGGTTTGAGCTAACGTACAGAGGACTAAAGCTGGAATCACAGGAACAGACTGGAAGAGCCAAAAAGTAACTAGAGACATTACGACACAAAGGAAGAGAAGAGGTTCTGGCAATAATTTCCACAACTAGGAGATTTATATAAGGCACCTAATTCTCAGAGTTCCTGGGATTGTTTAGAACCGATCACATGACCAGAGTTGCTAAAAGTGGATTGGCCAGTGACTCCCTGGAAGAGAAACCAAGATAATGGCCCACATATATCATATTGCGGTCCGCTAGACTTACAGAGAAGAGGCAGCACCTGAGCAGAAGATCAAGGAAGACTACCTGCCACCCGACCCATTGAGCTACACTTGTGGTCTGCCGTGTCAAAGCACCTCTGCCCGCGCTCTTTCTTCAGGAGCATAACCTTTCCAATTTATACGGTTTTGAAGCTTCCAGTGAGAGTTGAGAATTCAGTATTTATTTAACCTTGAATTCCTCTGCATGCTAAGTTTGGTTTCTGTAGAACCTCAGTTTGTAGTGTAGAGCTGGTTAATGATTGTGGTTTGAGGAGAGAAATATGAAAGGAATTAGGGATCCATAGATAGGGAAGCAAACAAAGTTTATAGGACTCTGTGGTAATGACTTGCAGAGTGCTTTAGGGTCCAATATAGCAAATATCATTGGATTTACTTATAGCCTAAAGTTGAGAGTAGAGCCACATTTTATCTAAAGGTCTCAAGATGCTCTCCAATTCTTATTTGCATAGAATTTGTTTTTAATATTATTTCTGACTTCCTGCCAGATTTTTGCAGTGCCAGAGTAAAATATCAACGTCCGGTACAGCAGGCAGAGAGGATGGCAGAGGAACACAAGGATGACGACCATAAACAATGTAGAATGAAGTGTATGCAGAGGATTAGAGGAAATTATTGTTATGAGCAAATGCTGACCAATTCTTCTGTGAATATGAAATATACATTTAAAGAACGTTTCCAGATTTTGATTTTTTGTTCAGTCTGGCAGTTAGATTGTTAGTGGTGTGCAGCGAAGAAATTGAGCAGAATAACAAGAGCTTTAGATTAAAAAAAACTGAACTTCTGGGCAACCATGGAGGCAGAAGGTCTCATTGATGAGTTAGGCCTTTGAGAGGGATAAAGTGAGCCATCTTGGAGAAACAATCCACCACCACCCAGATGCAGAGTCGTATCTATAATGAGTGCATGATATGCTGTGCACACGGTCCCCATTATAGTTTTTATACTTACCTATTCATTGTCTCCAGAGTGCTGCTCTGCAAAGCCGGGCCACCACAGGAAAAAAAACACACACATAGACCTCAACAGGTAAAAAAAAAATACACACACATACAGTAGGCCTCCACAGAAAAAAACACACATTGGCCCTCACAGAAAAAAATGTCCCCCACAGGAAAAAAATAATAAACATTGGACCCCAAAGGAAAAAATATATAAAACTCATTGACCCCCACAGGAAATAAATAATACACATTGGCCCCCACATGACAAAAGCATGGTCCCACATAGGAAATATAAATAAACATTGGCCCCCAACAGGAAAAAAAAATACAAATTTTCCCCTACAGGAAAAAAAATAAAAACACATTGTCCCCAACAGAAAAAAAAAAAAGAACATTATCCATACAGGAAAAAAATAATACGCATTGGCCCCCACAGGACAAAAAAAAACAAACACATTATCCCCCAGAGAAAAAAAAAATACACATTGTCCTGCACAGAAAAAAATAATACACATTGGGCCCCACAGGAAGAAAATACACATTGGCACAAACAGGAGAAAAACAAACACATTGATCCCCACAGAAAAAAACTAAAGCACATATTTCTTGCCCCAGCCCCCCCACAGAAGACTTACCTGACCTGTAAGAGAGAGGAACTCCTAGTTATTCCCTGGCCTGCCCTCAGCCACGGCACCAGCGGCGGCTGCAGCTTTGCAGACTTCAGAGCACTGTGTGGGTGGAACGGTGGGTGGCTGTGTGACCTATGATGTTACGCCACTACGTAGCTCATGACCTGGATGAGCCCAGTGTTGCCCAGGCCCAAAGTTAAGACTGGTGATGTGGCTGGTCCTGCAGATGCCACTAGCTCCACCAGTCTAGAACAGTTAAGGGTCCCAGTGACGGCTGCACCGTGCCCCCTATTGGGTGGTGTTTTCGTGTGGCCGCACCGCTGGAACAGCCCTTGAGACAGCCCTGATCTCCTTTTGTCATATGAGTGGGTTTCTCATGTTCTGAAAGCAATAATCTAATGTCATAGAAGCTCATCACTAGTCATTCTCATGGGTTACTTATAACAGTATATTTCAATACCAAAATATCAGACTGAGAATGAGGATATATTTTGAAACTGGTTTAAATGCAATTGCAAACTATCAAAACTTTGATCACATTTTTTAATGATTATGCTTCTAATACCGATATCAACAGGACATTTATGGATAGATTTACTAAAGCTTCTAAAACAGACAAGTGGTGATGTTGACCAATTTAACCAATCAGCTTCTGCCTATCATTTTCTAGGATGCAAATGAGAGATGATTGCTAACATCTCATTGGTTGCTATGGGCAATACCTTCACTTTTCATTTTTAGAATCTTTAGTAAATCTACCCTTTATTTTTTTCCAATAATGATAAGGTGCCAGTCAATCAGCTCCAACTGTCATTTTTCAAGCATAGCCTGTGAGATGACAGTTGGGAGCTGATTGGCTGGCACCTTATCACTTTTCACTCTGTCTCCTAACACTGCTTAGTAAATAGACCCCTGAGTGTTTTAAAAAAGGATTTTTTTATTTTTATTTGCTCTTATTACTACAGAAAAAATATGTATGCATTATGTTAATGTCAGTTAATGTTTTGTGTAATAATTGTCCTATAAATGTTTTCTTATAGTCTGATGGAAGCAGACAAGATTTATGTGAAAAACTATGTGAAAATGTAAGTATAGCCCCTTGCAGTACTTTATTTGCTGATAGAAAATGATAGGCAGCCTCCAACCCCTTTCCCTTCCCCTTCAATACTGCACAGTATTAAAGTGGCATTCAACAGTGGGATATACCTACCAACTGCACACGAATCAGGACTAGTCAGAATCAGTGTATCCTCTGCACTCACCTATTATGCTCATAACTGGACTCCATTTAAAATCAGGTGATGTTAGTTCCACATATATGTTTAAGCTGGACAACTTTCCTTCTGGTCAGTCCAACACTGCCCCTTAGAGAACATGACAATACTCTGCTTTATACCATAGTAGGGGCCTGATTCAGAGGTGAACGAAGCGTTGATGTCAGACGCAAGCTGCCAATGTTTTTAGTCTGCACTTGTGTCCGAGTCGCATTGCGCATGCACCCCAATGGTTGCCACCGAAAGCCACTGAATGAATTTGGATGCAAAGAGAGGCAATATCAGAGGGCATTAGTGGTAACATTGGGGTGGCTAGCCAGACGCAGACGTGTTGCGCTCAAAGGAGCCATTATATATATATATATATATATATATATATAGAACAATGGTAGTCCGGCACTCTGACTGAAAAAGGCAACTAGCCCAGGTTCCTCTCCAGAGTAAAACTCATAGATACAACACAGCAAAACGGACGGAACTCCGGGACAAATAGGATAAAAAATACAGCATACTGCACTTGTAATAGTCACCGTTTCAGAGCTCGGCGGCTCTTTTATCAAGACAATATCGATATTGTCTTGATAAAAGAGCTGCCGAGCTCTGAAACGGTGACTATTACAAGTGCAGTATGCTGTATTTTTTATGCTATTTGTCCCGGAGTTCCGTCCGTTTTGCTGTGTTGTGCATATATATATATATATATATATATACGCACCCGTTAATATGCTTTGAGTTTTTTAGGCTACCCCATGATGCTGTGGTGCACCCCCTAGCATTGCACTGTAGTTTGAATGCATCCTAATGGTGTGGAATGCATATTTGAATAAGGGGTTGTGGCTAGCCATCCATGTCTGATGTGCAGGATGGCTATAGCTTATTTATTATGCTGTTGGAATATGGCTGTTAAAGGCATTTTATATTGAGCCAGGAGCTTACTGCTATATCTTTCAACTGGGTGGTGATGTAGAATTCTTTCTCTTTTTTTTGTGTTATGGATTAACATTGTGGTGAAATCTTATGGTTCTTTTTCCATACAAATGAAAAAAAAAATGTCTTCTATTTTTGTGAATGGGAGTGCCCTCCTTACTGTGGAATTTTATATATATATATATATATATATATATATATATATATAATCAACTATGCTGCTGTGAGTTTCTGTTCATAATTCGGAGTGTTGCCATGTCTCTGTACCTATCCCTCTCTCACTCTCTCTTACTCACCTATTGTAAGACTCTCCACATGCCGAGTATAAAAGAAAATGTATTATTATTTTTAAAGCCATTCCAAGCTCGAAAGACAAAAGAAGAGGAGGAAATTGTAATTAGTCTGAGGACCATATTTGAGAACCAAGGGTTTCTGGTCTTATTGATTCACACGTTGGAGAAGCAGAGTGATTTCACTGTCAAAGACAGGTGACCTTTTTTTCATAAACAATTATTGAGAATTTACATTGCTAGGCTCATTACTTACATTTAAGTGCTAAATTTGCATTGCTTATTGTTAAATTTGCTTGCTGTACGTTGCCTATAGTAACTGCACCAGGCAGATAAAATCCAATTGCTGTAGTAAATGCAATTATAGTAAAGGCCAGATTATTTTAAATTGCTCATTTTGCATGCAGATTGAGCATGAGGTTTATAAAGAGGGACAAAATGTGCTGGATCTGTTTGCTTGTTCATAATAGATGAATTTGGCAGATATCTCAGGTTGTTTGCAAAATAAATCAAGGAAAAGGATTGACCTAGACAACAGGTTCTCAAACTCGGTACTCAGGACCCCAAACAGTGCATGTTTTTCAGGTTTCCTCACAGAATCACAAGTGAAATATTTAGCTTCACCTGTGGATTAATTAAAATGTGTCAGCGAGTAATGAATACACCTGTGCACCTGCTAAGTGACCTGGAAAACGTGACCTGTTTGGGGTCCTGATGACCACGTTTGTGATCCACAGACCTAGACCAGTGCATCTCAAACTCGGTCCTCAGAACCCCACACAGGACACGTTTTCCAGGTCACCCAGCAGGTGCACAGGTGTAGTCATTACTTACTGACACATTTTAAAAGATCCACAGGTGGAGCTAATTATTTCACTTGTGATTCAGTGAAGAGACCTGGAAAACATGCACTGTTTGAGGTCCTGAGGATCGAGTTTGAGAACCTGTGACCTAGACCAAAGGTTCCTAAACTTGGTCCTCAAGACACCCTAACAGTCCAGGTTTTAAGGATATCCATGCTTGACCACAGGTAACTTAATTAGTACCTCAATCAATTTGATTTAACCACTTCTGCTCAACCATGGATATCTTTAATGAACTGTTGGGGTGTCTTGAGAACTGCTATTGTGGGCCTCTGACTACTGTAGATGAAGGAGTCAGGTCAGCAGCATGTGCTGCAAATGTTTCGCTAGGTTACACTTTTCAGAAAGAGATTTGTTCCTGTAATTCAGATATTCAAGACAACTCTCATACATCAATTTGTATCTATTTACACATTAGAAAGCCCCTTTCTTTTCCAGCAAAATGCATTTTTATGTATTGTGTCTGCGTAACAAAACGCTGCATGCATGCCGACCAAGTTGTATTTAGCACTTGCTGGAAAGGGGCAGAGACTGGGGTGAGAGAGGCATTGTAGATGCAGTCAAAATACATTTAGGGAGTGTACGCATGTATTTCATGTTGAGTATCAAAAAGGAACATATGGAAATGGACCCTGTAAAAATCAATCATGTCAATCAGTATTGTTTTTGCTGGTGCCTCTTCTAGGCTCCTAAGTCCATTGGAAATATTTTTTTGTGTGTCCTAAAAATGTCCAGGTGGAATATAAATGATAAAAATCGTAAAATGACGATGAGACTACATACAAAGTTGCAACGCTACGTAATTAACCTCGATTGGCCAAAATATGAAGAGCCAATCAGAGCAGTTTTCCCACACTCCAGCTAATCAGCCACAAGCCGCTGTTATTTTTCTGATCACACGCTGATTCCATCATTCATTTGCATCATTCTTGTATTATGATTGTTATATTTATTCCAATTTGACTACTTTAGGAACAAGTAATAACAAAAGAAGATTTGAGCACTCATCAATAAATCAATGAAAAATCTGAAAGGACAAGATCGAATATATACTGTATTAAACAAATCTAAACATCTAGTTCACTGAAACGTATTTGCTATTCCTTTTCATGAAATTCACCAGAAAAAAATCAATACTTTTCTATGAACAGTGCTTGATTCATTGTAATTGTTTTCTAGGTGTCTGTTTGCATCTTTCCTGACCATTAACTTTCAGAGTAATCTTATCTACCTCACTGGGCTGCTAGAAATTTTGATTAAAGATCTAATGGAGCAATCAAGCAACAAACACCCAAAGCTGATGCTGAGACGGACAGAATCCGTTGTGGAAAAGTTACTGACCAATTGGATGTCTACTTGCCTGTATGGCTTCCTGAGGGTAGGAACCATATTTATCCATGCGATGTGGTCTCCATAGATTTGTGCTATACACTCTCTCCTTCTTTTGGATTTAAATAACAATATTTTTCCTTATGTGCTTATTGTGTAGATTTTGCTTGTGTTACCACAATTATAATAATAGTATATAACATTGCAAGAAGAGAATTGCACATATTGTAGGATTACCTGAATGTTGATTTTATTTGTTCTTATAGAGATAAGTAGTAAATTTAAGGAGCTAAGGGGTCTATGTACTAATATTCTCAGACCAGCTGCAATTATTATATATCCATATCGGCGATGATATTTAAATTTTTAATGAATATAATATTCCGGCTATGTACAAAGGGGGACTTGCAGGGACAACGGTTGCGGTAACTGCTGTCCCTGCGATCCCCGGCGTATTGTACAAGTCTTTCACAGAAGTGAAATACTTCTCCGAAGGAAGCTGACACTGCGCATGTGCACAGTGTCCGCTTCAGGAGCCGGCTGAGGGCTGCACTTGGAGCCTTCATAGGCTTTCAGTAGTTTATACCACCTGAAGATGGTGTACAATACCCGGACCAAACACCGGAAAGCTTTGCTTTAGTACATGGGGGTCTGATCGTAGTCCCCAACGCTAATTAGCACTTTGCGGAGATTTCTCTGAAATCTCCTGCATCGTGCTTTTAGTACATAACTAGAATACATAAAATGATTCAGAAACAGCAGTTTCTGCATAATTTTATGTAAAAAAAAAAAAAAAAAGAAGCTTGATACACGGGCCCCTAAATTCCTATTTGTAGTTATAAGCATAAAGGAAAATGCACAATATATGAATATGTTATCTTAGGAGGAAGTAGGAGTAAGCAATGTTCAACCATGATTGGTAAATAAATGACCAGCAAACTATTAGGACAGAGTGGAATTTCCAAAGAAGACTAATGAGGTTATGGGTGGTTCAACTTTACAAGACTAATATATTCAGTAAAAAAGAAATACACCAGGTCCTAAAAGTTGTATCTACTTCATAGTTTCAACATAGGTAAGCTGTGTATTAATGGAAGGTTAAGATTATTTTAAGATTTCTGACTGTGTATAATGACTAAATAAGTTGGGTTTTCTATTTACTTCGAGTAGATGACAATCTGGAACATGTAGTTTCACAAAAGTGAAATACATACACACCAACTGTTAAAGTCTTTTTTTTTTGCACAATCTAATTTTACTTAACTACAGAAAATGACACAATGCACCATAAGTACAACAGTAACCATAATGAGTAACAAGCAAAATAAGGAAAAGCTTAAAGAGGTGGAGGGGAGACAGTTAGGACCAGCAGGTCCTTTCTTATGTGGCTGTTTGAATTAAAACAAACATTCACCAAAAGTCTTCATTCACCTCTATATTAGACCTCTAAGTTCATATGGAATCCTCTTTTGTGGGTCTTGGAGCAGTCCATTTAAAATATCAATAAAGACGAAACATAAGATGATGACTTACTCCATGCAAAGCTGCAACTTAATTAACCTCTATTTGGCAATACATTAACAACAAATTAGAGCAGTAACTACTTCAGGCTGTAATTGCCAGCAAAGTATTTGCAACAAAGTATTAAAAAGTGAAAGTTAGATTTAGGATTGTTTAGTTTGTCCCATTACTTTTGGCCCCTTAAGAAGTGGGAGGCACATATAGAAACCGTTGTAATTCCTACACCGTTCACCTGATTTGGATGTAATTACCCTCAAATTAAATCTGAAAGTCTGCAGTTAAAGCACATCTTGTTTGTTTCATTTCAAAGCCATTGTGGTGGTGAATAGAGGCCAAAATATGAAAATTCTGTCAATGTCCCAATATTTATGCACCTGACTGTATGTATCAAAGCTTGATGTGAGATAAAATTGTGAGATATATATCACCAGCCAATCAGCTTCTAACTTACATTTTGCAGGATGTGTTTAACAAATGATAGTTTGGAGCTGATTGGTTGGTGATATATATTTCACAATTTTATCTCACATAAAACTTTGATACATATGCCCCTTAGTACTGATTCTGACACCAGAAACGGCAATTGTTTTTATACTAGCCTTTAGCCATAAGTAACACCCTTCCTAAGATCTGGAGATGTGGCTATGTGTGAATCGACTGTATCTCTAGAAACAATTGCTATAGTGATTTGTTTTACCCCTTAATCTATTTAAGATTGCACCTTCCTAATCTATGTCTCCAGTTAAGAAGTTGTTAGTGCAAGTTATACTTAATTCTTAATTTGGTGACATTTTACTTTGATTTTGCACTGCAGATTAGTGCATTTTTGTATGCCATTGTTAGATTTACATCCAACTGTACACCAGGCCCTGGGCGTGTTGGACCATAAAAATAATTAATAGTTGTGTAAGTGGTCATTACTGGTTATTGTTCTTTCCAAAAAAATAGTCGTATTACTTGTATTTAGACAGATAAATCCTTGCCTACTATTAATTACTTGATTACTGCCTAGGAATCCGTGGGGGAACATCTGTATGGTCTGGTTCATACATTAAACCAGAGGATACACAAAGGTCCAATAGATGCAGTAACCTGCAAAGCTCTTTATACTTTGAATGAGGACTGTCTGCTTTGGCAAATTACAGAGTTTAGTAATGTGGTAAGTACTTTTTTTTACCAACACCTCCTTGTAAGACTTGTTGCATTTATTGATATGTATATATACACTGTTCATTTATTAGAGCAGAGGTTCTCAAACTCATGGCCTGATTCAGACCCGCTCGCGAGCGCTCGCAAGCAGGTCGATGGTGGCCCAGTGTGCATGCTCATGACGGATCCGGCTCCGTCGTGCGCATGCGCGAGACCCGGATAGCGAAGGGCAAACCGTCGCTCCGGGTCTCGTACCAAAGCGGGCGTGCTGTCGATGTTGAGTTGAGTGACAGCACGCCCCCTTTGGTGGGCGTGCCAGGGGCGTGGCTGCCCAGACGGAGGCGCTCCCATGGGAATGCCTACCGTCTGGGGCCGGCCCCACTGACATCACAAGTGATGTCAGTGGGAGTGCTTTCGGCTCTGTTTGAGCCGAAAGCACTCCAGGTCTTGCGGCAACGAGACCCTACCACAAAGGTCTCGTCGCAAGCCCGATGGTCGCGATGGTCTTGACCATAGCGACCATCTTCCTGGCCGCTCGCTATAGTTGTGGGTGGTCACCCACAGCTATACGAGCGGCCAGGAGGCTGCTCTAAAAATCAAGAAGGACAGCCCTGATTCAGAGTGAACGCTCTGTCAGAGCGTCCGGCTCTGAATTAGGGCCTCAGTCCTCAGGACCCCACACAAGTTTTTCAGGGCACCTAGCAGGTGCACAGGTATATTCATTACTCACTAGCACATTTTACAAATTGTACTGGCGGAGCTAATTATTTCACATGTAATTCTGTGAGGAGACCTGGAAAACATGCACTGTTTGGGGTCCTGAGGAGCGAGTTTGAGAACTTGGGTATTAGAGGATCAGTTACCTGGTAAAGCAGGAACAGTGATCTTGTAGACTATACTGCATGAACTATCAGTATTATTTTTTTATATATATATATATATATATATAGTGTGTGTGTATATATATATATATATATTTATATGCAACACAGCAGGCGGCACTTGGAGGCTTGTAGAAAAAGTACAACGTTTTAATGGGTCATCGACGTTTCAGGGCAACACTCCCCTTACTCAAGGTGCAAAAAACAGTGTTGCCTATATTGTGAAGACACGTTCTTCTCTCTTGGTTGGTATATATATATATATATATATTTATTATGATATATAGATAGATATGAGTGGCACCGCCCTGTTATATAATAGCACTGATGTGAGTGGCACCACCCTGTTATATAATAGCACTGATGTGAGCGGCACCACCCTGTAATATAATAGCACTGATGAGAGTGGCACCACCCTGTTATATAATAGCACTGATGTGAGCGGCACCACCCTGTTATATAATAGCACTGATGTGAGTGGCACCACCCTGTTATATAATAGCACTGATGTGAGTGGCACCACCCTGTTATATAATAGCACTGATGTGAGCGGCACCACCCTGTTATATAATAGCATTGATGTGAGTGCTGACAAATGATCTACACACAATACAGAGCTCCAATAAAATAGTGTATTCCACTAAGTATCCAATGCCAGACATATAATGATCACATGCAGTAAGTATATTACTGTTTTTGTTATGATATAACAACATTAGTTGTTACAAAACATTTACTTACTTTAATGGTTCTGGTTTTTTTTTTTCTAACTAAAGTTAAAAAAACAGGAAATTTGCCTGTTTCAGAAATGAAAATAAAAGGCAATTATCTTATTTATTTATGATGCAGATACATCTACTGTATAAACTTAGCCTTGCTGTTCATTTGATTTAATAATTTGGTTATTGCGTATTTTAGGAGATTAGTGTGCATTTTCCAACAACATCAGAACACGAGAGTGAGGAGGACGTCAGTCAGTGTGTAAATGTCACTGTTTTGGACTGTGATACTATTGGACAAGTCAAGGAGAAAATTCTTCAGACGTTCCTATCTGTAAAAGGATATGCTTTTGGACTTCCCCTTTGCGATATTGGACTAGGTAACCCTCTTCATATCTTTGCTCATTGGCTAGATCTTACTATAAAAGTAATAGTAATGTATGTGTAGCACACCCCTCTAAAGCACAAGCCTAAATATATATGGCACCAATTTGTCAGTGGGTCCCATTCACCCTTGAGAAGTGCATCAACTTTGTATTATATAATTAATATATTACATAATATGATTATTATATAATGCATGATGTTGGTGTGTAACAACGGTTGCATAAAGCCGGCATTAATAAGCTGTTTACAGCCAGATGGAAGATTCTAGTGCTTTGCAAAACACATCTAAACTAAGCTTTTCTCCTTGGAGCAATTATCATCTATGAGAGTAAATTACAACCAATCAGAGCATAGAGGCTATCCTTGATCTCACTGGCCCTTTAATGCATCTAAAATTTGCATAGCAAACTGAAAACAATTGTAACAGCTGCAATTATATTGCATAGAGCAGCCCATAAGGCACCTTCCCGACTTTATTCTGATGGACCAGATACATTATACTTTTTTTTAAGCATTAGTAGTTTTGGCCAATATAATAGTAGCCGCAATGAAAGAGCTTGGTACAATATCTTTTTTGGCATATTACTCCAAACCTCATAAACACAAGCCCAGATAATGTATTCTAATGGGTAAAATCTATAATAGTATTTATTTTATCTACTTGATCTGTAAATTATTCTGTTTATTTCATTTAAAAATAAACCATAAAATTGGTTGTGACATTGCTCACGCTAAATTTTCAAATTGCATGTTGATCATATATTTATATATCTATATATTTTTCTACACTATAAGAACTTCATCATGGTCAGACACATAAGGAACTGTCAGACATAGATGATTCTACTATCCTACTGGAGAATGGTTTGAGAAGATTAAACACCATAAAACATTACAAGGTAATGGATTAGGAAATATTTTTGTGTTTCTAATACCTCTTTCGTCAGCAAAAGGGGAACATGCACATTGTAATGGTGGTCATTAAGTTTTAGTAGCTTTCAGAACAAGGTTGGTAGTAGTCATTAGTATGCAAGGTGTTAAGAGTACTGATTACTGGAATGCTCTCTGCATTATATAGATGTTGCTAGAATGTTTTTGTACTGTATGTTGTTTCTTAAGATGTTATCTGCACCATATAACAGTTGCAAAGATACTTTTTACATTCTACAGTATATCAGTCACTAGTATTTGGTCTCTCTGCATTGTATTACAGTCATTAGGATACCCTTTGCCTTGTATTTCTGTCACTACAATGTTTTTTCCACTGTATTTTGATAACTAGGATGCTCCCTTCATTGTATGTTGGTTACTTGAATGCTCTTTATATTGTACAGACTAAGGTCACTAGAATCTACCCTGCATTGTAAAGCAGTCACTAGTATGCTCTCTGTATTGTATAAAGGTCTCTAAAATAGTCTACATTTAATGCTGGTCAAATGGGGCTGTGTTGTATATGATTACAGCTCTTTGACTTAAAATATTTTTATATAATGCATGGGCTATATAAAACTATATTAGACAAATCAAGCCCATGCAGTTTCCAACATGTATATTTTTCCATGGTGGTGTGGTACCCCAAATAAATTTATTTATGTATGATGTTGTGATAATCCAGAGTGGCCGGTCTGACAGTGTCACAAGACACATCTGTAGTGCTCCTGAATGCTCCAATTAGGTCCGTTAGTAAATATCAGAAAAAGCTAATCGTTCACATATGCAATGCAGCAAAGTCACTGATAGTTAGAAATGTCAGGCTGCTCCCTTCATAGCAGCCCTCCGAGCCCATACCCATTTTGTGGCTACAATGGAATACATTTCATGTCTGCAAGTTTACTCCGTGGCTTCCCTCCACAAAGTGTGGTTCCAATTTCATTCTCTACCTCTTCCTGGTCTCTGCTAACCTCTTTCTTTTCTCCTCTTTTCTGTTTCCTTCTCTCTTTTCTTTGAGATGGTATTGTTTTAGCACTTTCCTTTAATTGCCTTTAGTAACCCCCCCTAACTTTTAGTTGCTTAATTTCTACCCTGGATTTGTTTTTAGGACAATATCTGATTTAGTTTGTTTTTATTATTTTCTTTCTTTTTCTTTCTTTTTGTTTTTCTTTTTATATTTCTCTCATCTGGGTAGCAATTTCTTATGTCTATGTACAGTATGTCATGCTTCCTGGTCATAGTACTGCATTTTCTCAAATGAAGGATTCTCTGATTTGTTTATATTTGTCTTTCTTTCAATAAAAATAAAAACAGTGTAGTTTCAAAGCAGCCTCTTGTAGCAAGTAGCAGGCTGCAAAGGGACACAATTGAAAGTAATACCCTCACACTTGCAGTTTATCACAGTCACATGCTGAGAAACCATTTGGTAACTTCCTTGTATTTGTTCCTATGGTAAACCTAAGATCGTGGCTGTTTAAGGTCTGTGGGTCCAATCGCATACAAGCCCCAGTATACAGTATATCTGCTTCACTACACAGAAGATTTGAAAAAAGTAAAGCAAAAAATAACCATAGTAAAATAATAATGTAACAAACTGTCCTTGTGGTCCGTATTACTATAAAGAAAATTGTGCTTGTGGTTGACAGCCTTTCGCTATTTCATCTTTTAAGCTGCTATTACATTTTTTCCAGATTGAAAATGGAGCAACCATCAAAGTAATTCCAAGAAAAAACTGTGGCTTACCAGGTAATCTTCTGAAAAATGACCTGCGCTAACAATGACTGCAACTAGAATCTGAGGAATGCTGGTTGCAAACATTGATACCTATAGAAAGCTATATTATTACTAA
Organism: Taudactylus pleione; assembly: GCA_031769625.1. NCBI lineage: Eukaryota > Metazoa > Chordata > Amphibia > Anura > Myobatrachidae > Taudactylus > Taudactylus pleione. The sequence continues at coordinate 18,825,044 of JAUIMM010000039.1, forward strand.
ATAAGGAAGGCCAAACCACAGACATGGCCAAGGAAAAGAACAGAAACCAGACACACATATTGGCTCAGTCAGATGTCACACTTCTCTTTAGGACTCATTTGTGGTAAAAGAAAAAACTACTTTGTAGCAACTATAAATTGCATGCTAAAATAGTAGGGCTATTTCCAGTTATATTTGTAGATTACAATATTTTACTAATTATCACATAACAACAGAGGCACGCCTAACGTACAAATGACCAAAACTGAAATACATGGGGGGTAAATTTACTTGGGGGACAAACTGATAATTTTCTAATAACCAATACCAGGCTGAACCATCGGATGGCTTACGCTATAGCAGGGAGGCACTCAGCGTGGGGTCCCCCTGTCGTAATGTAAAACCAGTTACAAACTACTCAACCCCGTAGCTGGGAAGCCTCTGAAAGTAGGGATCCCAAAAATAAATTGGGTCCCTTGCTCTGTGGTTATGTAACACTGTTTGGGTCACCTGGTACACATCACCCTGTGCACTTTCTTGGTTAATTGTTACCAGCAAATTATCATAGTCAGCAATAACTGACACAAATATAGGTTGTGATTTATGCTGGACACACACAATATCTATCGAGACATAAAGCATTGGCCAAATTACATGGCATGTGTGGTCCCCAAATTACAAAATTGATTAATATTTCACATGTTAGTAACTGCCGTTGGAATTTGTGTGCAGATTAAATTTACCAGACTGTCTGAGTGATGATCTTGTGGGAAATATGTGTGCAGGTCTTGATATTACACAGTTATGTAGGCATACACCTGCAGATGACTCAAACTATGAACAGCCAAGTTACTTAACCAGTGGTGTTGGTTTATTGAAGTATAGTAGGTACAGTCGTACTCACTGTTATATGTACACTGGTGATGGAGCAGAGTGGGGTTCTATACAGCTCACCATTTGGTGAGTGTATGCTGCAAACTGGTAGCAGTGCAGGGATGCTGGAACAGTGTTAAATGCAGGCATTAATCAGGTCTCTCATATGAAGTTGATTGCCAATTCCTTTGATAGTGATAGGGTCCCATTTGGTTAACTTTTGAACCATTACTCATTGCATCTGAAATGCCTTGTTGCACCTGAATCAATGTACCAGTAATCCTTTCTGCAGCTATCTGTAACACGCAGGGCTGACTCATCTATGCTATTGCATTTCTTGCTTTCTATAGAATTTACATTCTTTTGCTTGCACTCAATTGCTTTGTGATCTATCTTGTGACAATTGTAACACTTCAATAAAAAATTTCTGAATATTTCATTATATGTATATAATGCAGTTGTCTCAGCACTGTAAGAAATTTGCTCTGTGTCTGTTGTTAACTATGCTATGTTTGCCCCTAATGCCACAACCAAGAAGTCAAACTCAGGCATCAAGTTCTGCAGGATTGCTGTAGGATTCTCTTCATTATCCACTTGCACTCCAAGAGGCATTAGTTGCTGAGAGATAGACATAATGTGTCTATGTAATCACTCATACTGCTGCATTTATTCATTCTTGTGTTATACAAAACACATCTTAAAATGTATCCTCCTCATGAGACCTCCATCTTGATATGCTGCTTGCAATGCTGTCCAGATTTATTTTGCGAACACATTGCTCTATACCTGAGACTATGGTTACCATTCTTTAATTGCATTTACATAGCATACTTCTAGGTTGTATAATTTCTGCACCTTTTAGCTTGATAAATCCCCTGGATGTAGCATCTGCATTTACGTGTCTTACAGGCATAACTGTGCAGCTTCTGTACTTTAATCAGCTTCACTGCTGCTATACTGCACTGGAAACACTCTGTGCTGACTTCACTCTGTGCTCTTATGCAGTGTGCACTACACATGTGCCCAAGATGGCATCTGTATCTGTTCTTGGCATATCTAATAGTTTGTATGTCTGGCACTTTACATCTATGTGTCTGGGCCTTTAACCTGTTGGAAACTATATGTGTCCAGGTGTTGATATTGCAAAGCTATGTAGGCTCTGAACAGCAGATGACTCAAACTATGAACAGCCCAGTTACTTAACCAGTGGTGTTGGTTTATTAAAGTATAGTAGGTACAGCTGTATGCACTGTTACATGTACACTGGGTATGAAGCGGAGTGGGGTTCTATACAGCTCCCCACCCGGTGAGTGTATGTTGTAAATGGGTAGCGGTGCAGGGATGCTGAAACAGCATTAAATGTAGATATTAACCAGGTCTCTCATAGGAGCTAAGTAGGAGACTTCTATCTCCACCATGTCACTCTACACATTAAAAACAAGATGGCCCCAGCATATGCTCAGTAGTGAGCTTGGCAGCCATCTTGGGACAGGGCATGAAGCCTCCCTGGAGAACAGGAAGTCTGGAGTCTGTGCATTAGCTTACTCCTTTTTCAGCAGGTCTTACAACTGCAGTAACAGGTCTGTGTGATGTCAGAAGAGATCCAACTACTTGGCCTGTGTATCTGGCTCGTTTGGACTGTTATTATTGCTCAGCTCTGATGGAGCAGCAGGATTGTACAGTGTTTGGCTAACATTAGTCAATGACAGATTTTTATTGTTTATGTCACAGATATTTTGGACCATCTATTCTTCCAACATAGGAGTAGATTATTCAGTTCTGAAGTTGTTTATAGGGAGGGGAACGTACGGCCCTCCAGCTGCTGTGGAACTACACATCCCAGCATGCCCTGCCACAGTTTTTACATGCTCTAACAGCAAAACTGTGGCAGGGCATGCTGGGATGTATAGTTCGACAGCAGCTGGAGGGCCACAGGTTCCCCACCACAATTTTACTTCTCCAGTTCTACATGGAAGTATTAACATTGCTTTGCAAACTATGCCAGGTATAGACGGCAGATTGTTATGAATACTGATCTCCTTTGGGCAGTTGACATGATATATAATTTCCCCTCTATACTACAAAAGTGGTTTTGCCCATAGCAACCAATCAGATCCTGTCTATCATTTCCTAGAATGTAACAGAGAAATTTTAGCTAGCATCTCATTAGTTAGGTATTTGCAACACCACCACTTTGTAAATCTTTTAGTAAATCTACCCCTAGGGCTCTTTCCACTCCCTTGGGCAGGGCCTCCAAGAGCCAACCCCGTGTAAATGGGGAGTGGCCTAATTGCTAGAGGCGTGACCACACCCCCTTAAGAAAAAAAAACATAGTTGCTGGTGCTGTGAGCCCCTCAGCCCAGTGCAAATCCAGAGGGGGGGGCGCAATCATGATGATCGCTCCCCCCACAGGCAGTCTCCCTTTGCAGCCCAGCACACAGCAGTGTGTGCTGGGCTGCTCAGTTGACAGGGATGAGGGGGGGGCGGCGTCGGACCCGGGCCCCTCCAGCAAGCCCCGGCCTGAGTAATTGGTACCCACCTCTCAGCGCCCCTGGGTGGTGGGTGTGGGGGAAAAAAAATAGTTAATGTTAGATAAAAGTTTTTTTTTTTATTTGCTTATGAACTACAGTTCCCAGCAAGCCCTGTCAAGTCCAAATTTAATAGCTGCCAGGGCATGCTGGCATTTGGAGAACCACAATTGCCAGCATGCCTTGGTATCTTGGGCCCTATGGAACCTGCAATCCACCTGTAACATAAATAACATTGCAAAGTAGGGGTTTTAATCTTGGCGCACATCACTGGCAGCCTGGCTGCTCAGCCTCCAAACCGCTGGCTATTACATGTAGTGATTTGTAGCCCAAAACTGCCAAACAATTGCTGTGATTTCACAGGCAGGGCCATCTCTTCCATTGGGCTTGTTGGGCAGTTGCCCAGGGGCCCAAAGCTTGAAGGGGCCTGGTAAATTTATGAGATTTTTATAAGCCGGCCTCCAGTGCACTGTATTCTGATATAACCCCCCCCCCCCCCCAGTCTCTCTGCGTGTGTGGGAGGTATGATGGGCATGCAGGAGGGTTTAATTTTATTGACCATTTACATTTTTTTCCAGTGAATGGGTGGGTAGGGCCCCATTGCATTGCTTTGCCCAGGGCCCACACTGCTGTTAAGGCAACCCGGTTCACAGGGACTTAGAAGTCGCCGCAAATTTGCAGAAAAGTACATCGCAGCAATGAGTGCAGACAGAGGGGACAAGGGGCCTGATTTAGTCCTGCTTGCAAGCGCATATCGCTTACAAGCGGGTCAATGGCCGGCCAGCGCGCACGCGCGGCGTGCACAATGCACGTGCGTGAGCCCCAGAGCGAGTGAGAACTCGCTACAAAACGGGGCGGCTGTCGATGGCGGCTCTCAGGCTTGCGGGAGCCGAGACCCTACCAAAAGGGTCTTGTCGCAAGCCCGATGGTCGCGATAACCGCGACCATCACCAGGCCACTTGCAAAAGCTGTGGGTGGTCACCCTCAGATATGCGAGCGGCCTGGAGGCGTTTTTTTTTTTTTTAAATCCGCCCTTATTCAGAACGAGCGCTCGCAAATAGCGAGCGCCTCTGAATCAGGTCCAAGGTACGGAGATAGAATTAATATATATATTATATGCAGACAGGGATGATAGAAACTCAGAGCAGGCAGAGAAACTGTGGAGCATATTTATCATTAGCAGGCCTGATCCAAGTTTAAAAAAAAATAATTTATGTGTAGAAAAACATACTGTTAAACATTAATGTATTCTTAGTATAGAGCATTTTTGAATGCCTTCTTTATGCTATTCCCAGCATCGGATAATAGCATTATAATACAATCTGCATCCATAAATTCTTGAAATTCTTGTCCACCTTGTAAACATGTGTAGTTACATTACAGGAATCTGCAGTGCACTAAACAGTATCATGTTAAGAGTGAAAAGGACAATTTAAGACTGGTCTCAGAAAATATCAGACGTCACACTTGCTTCACAAGTTCAATTTATCTTTTAGTGGACAGTAATTTGAAACAAACATTAGTGAGTATTTATCAAAGCTTGGAGAGATAAAGTTTAGAGAGATAAAGTACAAACCAATCAGCTTCTGTCATTTTAGAGTTTGTGCTAGAAAAATTAGTTAGGAGCTGATTGGTTGGTATTTTATCTCCACTTTATTTCTCTGCAAGTTTTTTTTTTTTTGCAATATATATGTATTGGTTTTCAAAAAAAAACACAGAGAAAAAACAGTTGTTGTAACAGTACTGAGCAAATTGAAGCATCCACTGGGGAAGACATGTATAAACATGTATAACAATCAGAATACAAAGCGATACTCAGTCACATATATAAGTTAAAAAAATATATAACCCAAAATCAAGTACCATAGCACATAGAACAAACAAACATAAAAACAACAAATATACAAGACAAGACAAAGGGAGGACTTAAGAGGATATTGGGGAGAAGGAAGGATTTCAGCTAGAGCATCAGTTATTTAAATTAGAGCATCGGCAAAATCAGTGGAATATTTAAACTCAAGCCAAGGGAGCCAGGTATCACTAAATTCATACTGTTTCTCAACTCCCAACCGTAGATCTTCCATATCCATATAAAGATCCACGCGAGCAAACCACTCCTTTAGTGAAGGAGGGCCCACAGATTTCCAGTGAATAGGAATTACTGTTTTCGCTGCACTGTTAAGAAATTTGAGGAGGGATTTCTTTTACAGCTTAAGCGATCCAGGGTACAAATTTAGAAGCCAAAAGGAGGGGTCTGAGGGGACTGCATATGCAGAAAGAAAAATAACTTTCTCCCAAAAAGGATGTAGCACTCGACAGTCCTTCCAAATATGTAGGGGTGAGCCTTCTGCAGAATTACATAGCCAGCAGCAATTAGACACAGTAGGGAACATTTTAGCTAATATTTGTGGACACCTATACCATCGTGTGATTACTTTATGGTGGGTCTCGATTATTGATTAACTAATGGAGCTGGCAAAAGAGTTATCAAAAAACTTGGGGCTACAGGATAAGCGTTTGCTATAAATAATGTATAACACAAAGATAGAGAATGGGACAGATGAGTAGCCGCCAGGCACATATCTTCAAGGGAGGTCAATGGTCTACTGCAGGCCAATTGCACTTCTCCACTCTGAACAAAATGCTTAAGTTGAAGGTATCACCAAATCTCAACTGCCGGCAGGGACCACTTAGTCTGAAGGGAGCTAAAGGGCACGACCATACCAGAGTCCACCAGCTGACCGAGTCGGGAGACCCCCTGCACTTTCCATTTATAAAACATTTGTCCAGAAGTACCTGGAGGGAAGTCTGGATTGTCAAATATCTGGGTCAAAGGTGTAAAAAGAGAAGAGATCCATGGATATCTCCTCAGTTTATTCCATCTATCTAATGTGGGACCTATTGTACGATGGGGCAGGCTGGTAACTTTAGATCTCCATGGATAGGTAGATAGAGCTGCAGAAACTGAGCAATTTTCTAACTGTACCCATTGTCTAGCATCTCCGACACTCATCCAGTCCATTATGCTACCAAGCATAATTGCATCATAGTAAGTGGGGAAATGTGGGAGTTGGAGTCCCCTCGTAGTCTCACGCCTGAATAGTATAGCATGCTTAAAATTAGGTTTTCGGCCACCCCAAACAAATGTTATGCAGCTCACGAAACCACAGCTGAGGGACCCTTATGGGCAAGAACTGTCGTATATATAAGACCCGGGGCAGAACATTCATTTTAACCACACTGACCAAAACCAAGAAAGTCTTATTTGTCCAAGTCTTTAGTTCCAATCGTAAGGTCTGTAGCAGTGACTTAAAATTATGTTCAAACAGCCTGGAGAGATCTTTATCGAGAATGACTCCAAGGTATTTGAGACTAGAGGCGTGCCAAGTGAATGCGAAAGCATGTTTCAGCGAGTCAATAGAGAGGGAATGAGCTGTTAAATTCACTGCTACCGATTTTGAATAATTTACCTTGAAATTAGATAACGCACCAAATCTACTGAAGTCTGCCACTAGGTTAGGGACAGAGGTGATCGGATTGGAAAGTATTACTAATAGGTCATCAGCAAATAAAGCTAATTTATAGTAGACCCCCTGAACACATAAACCCGTCACATTGGGATTAGCCCTAATAGCTCATGTGCCTCCATGCAAAGAACGAAAATTAGAGGGCAGCCCTGCCTAGTACCAATTCTAATCACCACCAGTTCAGATAAAACCTCATTAACCCTAATCCGAGCCAAAGGGAGGTGATATAGTGTCAATATACGATGTAGACATTCAGGTCCCAGACCCTGCATAAACAGCCACTCAAGCCTTTCGAATGCCTTTTCGGCATCAGTGGAGAGGAGGACAACCGAGACAGAACCACCAGCAGCCCAGTGTATCAAGTCAATAACTTTGGTAGTGTTGTCCCAGGCCTCCCTCCCTGGAACAAATCCCACTTGGTCCGAATGTATAAGATTGGGGAGCAAAAGTTTAAGCCGATTGGCGAGGAGTTTAGCAAATAGCTTAATGTCTATATTGAGCAATGATATAGGGCGATAACTAGAACATTGGGCCAAGTCCTTACCCCCCTTTGGGATAATGGTGATATACGCCTCAAAGGTTTGGGGAGAGAAAAAACAACCATCTGTAATTTAATTAAAGGCCAGGAGAATTTTAGGGAGCAATAGTTCCCGGAATGACTTATAATAAGCAACAGAGAAACCATCCAGGCCCGGGCTTTTCCCAGATGGAGTCAACTTAAGAGCTACCTCTAACTTGGACAGGGAGAAGGGGGATTCCAACCAGACCCTGTCTTCATCTGTAACAGTAGGAAAATGAACGTCATGAAGATATTGGGCTACCAACCCCTGGAAGATGTTAATCTCTTCTGGGGATTTAGGATCAAGCAAATTATACAATTTAGTGTAGTACGAGTGAAAAGCTGCTGCGATATCCCAAGAAAACATACGAGTCCCACCCGAGGGCTCATGAATATATTGAATGAAGAGGGAAGCCCTTTGAGCTCTTTCCCGGCTTGTTCCCCCCACTGGAAAAAGCGGCTCCTGCATAAGTGAAAATCTCATCTAACTGAGTCAAAGACGAGTTTATTCAGGGCTACTCTAGAAGCAGACAAATCAGAAAGAAGCTGGGAAGAGGGGAGTCTCTTATGAGATGTCTCTAGAGATTTAAGCTTCTGTAAAAGGGCTATTTTTTGTTTTAATTTTTTCCTCTTCAGCATTGATGCCAGATGGATCAATTTGCCCCAGATGACACATTTGTGGGCCTCCCAAACCATGACACTGGAGTCCTCCTGAGTTTCGTTAGTAGAGAAATATTCATGTATTGCCAACTCCAACTGAGTCCTGCAATGAGGCTCAGTCGGAATCTGCTCATTTAAGCGCCAAAAGCACTGCTTAACAGAGGGGTGAAAGGTTAGCAGCAATTTCCCTTAGATATCGGAGTGGTCAGGCCACGTGGTGAGCCCAATGTCAGAATGCTGAAGAAGGTATAGAAACCTGTGAGGTAAAAAAAGGGTAAACAATTCTTGAGTAGATGTTATGTGGCTGCGAGTAAAACGTGTATTCTCTATCGCCCGGTTGCTGGCGCCTCCAGGAGTCCATCAGCTGGTGGTCATGCAAGATACGTCGTACCTGTCTGTGTTGCTTTGTGGTGTCTAGTGGAGGGACCCGAGATGTCAAGTTCAGGTTGGATGGAACAATTCAGGTCCCCACCAACGATCGGGATACCAGACAACAAAAGTTCCATCTGGTCGAGAATCTTAGCAAAGAATATCGGCTGGTTCTGGTTAGGAGCGCAAACATTAATAAAAGAGTACGATTGGCCATACAATGAGCATCTCACCATAAGCACTCTACCCTCCATCAATACAGAGTGTGAAAAATCTTGAAAAGGGAGCGTTTTTGAGAACAATATAGCTACTCCCAGAGATTTAGAACTGCTATTGTTACTTAAAAAGACAGTGGGGTAGTTACGATCTGAAAATCTCGGGCTGCTCCTAATTTAAAGTGTGTTTCCTGAACAAACACCGCTCCTGCTTGGAGGGCCCTAGCATGCTTCTCTGGAATATTGAGTCCCTTGGCATTGAGAGAGACTATTTTAATAGTCTGCACTCGCGCATTAACTGGCAATAGATGAGCTAGGTGAGGGAAAAACACAAAAGGGAAGTACAAAGGGAAGGGAATATAGACAACAGACAATATACACAGTATATGTAAACAGATAGTTATGCAATAAAATAAACTAAGATCATGATAAAGAAAAGAAAAATCAGGATCCCGGGGAGCACAGCAAAAAAAAAATAAATCAAACAAGTAAAAAAACAAGTAGTATATACCGCCACTTGGGCGCTCAGTCGTGAGAAGTACAACCGAGACTAGGTAAAATAGGCAGTGAGGGGGTCACTGGGGGTCAGCAACCACAGCATCCCTCGATATAAATCTAGCAAGGTAAGCGAAAAATATCAAATACACTCTAAGCACACAACCTAATAACTTGTAGGATATTAAAACTGGACTCGCCTAGGAAATAGACATTGAATGAAACAGGCAAATAACATACAAAATGAAGGCATCTTTGAATAGGAATAGCATCTCGCCATCAGCACCTTCAATAGCCTGATAATGAGATGCAGCAATCATAAAAAGAAAAAACAGATTATCATCCCCAAAGCCAATATACAATGTTCAATAAACTCTAGTGAGAGGAGAGACCTGCAAGCTTGCCCATTGGAGATCTATCATGGCTGAGCAGGAGATCCAATTAAATTTGGGGCCCTGGGAGGCTTCGGATTGCGTTGTACAATCTGTCAATCATTATTGGGATGAGAAAGTTCCTGCAGTATGGAACGCTGCAGTGGCTCTTGCCAGTCCGGCAGGGAAATCAATGGCAGACCAAGTTGTGTACAAAATGAGGCAAAATCAGCCGAGTCCTTAAAGGTGTGGACTTTGCCGTTGTGTGAGACTTGGAGGCTAAAGGGAAAGCCCCACCTGTACTTGATCCCCAACTTGTGAAGTTCCGAAGTTAAAGGCTGTAGAGCTCTGCGCTTCTGCAGGGTCGACCAGGACAAATCCTGGAAGATCTGAATATGCTCATCATCCACAACAATAACATCTCTCTGGCGGACTGTTCAAAGAATGTCCTCTTTCTGGGACAAATAATGCGGCATATGATATCTCTGGGGCGGTCTGAGGGAGCGCCTCTAGGTCATAAGGCACGATGAGCCCTATCAAATTTAATATGAGCGTTGAGATCTTGATTCAGAAGTCCGTTAAAAACTTCAGTGAGGAAATCAATAATTCCTTGAGGCTGGATATCCTCCGAAACCCCCCCAATCCGCAAATTATTCCGTCTTCCACGGTTGTCCAAATCGTCCAAACGATCATGTAGTTGTTGAAATTCGACAGCCTGATGGAGGACAACCGCATGAAAAGCATTATGGGCAGCAGCAGAATCCGAAGTAAATTCCTCCAGGGAGATCACCCTAGTGCCAAGAAGAGACACCTCAGATTGAATAGAAGCAATCTCTGAACGGACAGTGTCACAAAGTCGGCTTTCCAATTGTTTGAAATCCTGCTTCGTTGGCATGAATCGAAGCATGTGCAGAATCTGAGAAATCCCTGCCGAATCTGTAGCAGGGTCCGGAAACTGTTCCTCCATCCGGGGAGGGGAGTCAGAAGCCTGGGAGAAACTAGGTGTGGAGGGAGCTGAGATATCCGCTACCTGTGCTGACCCTTGCGGCAGTAGAAACTGTCGCATGATAGAGGATGACGAGGTATCCATGTGATGAGCAGAGTCTTGCCTTTGGGATTTCCTCTCGGTCCTTTGGGAGCTCTGCTTGCCTTTTACCATGGAGCAGACGGTAACAAGGAGGCAAACACCAGGGCAGGAGGGAGTAAATATAGGTATCTGTGAGTAGTTATACGAATAGAGCGCAAAGCCACCAGGGACGCTGGTGCCACCTTCCCCCCCAAACAAGCAGCTAGGCCAGCATCAGGGAGTTCACAGGTGAATGTTCAAGTACCGAGTACAGGAGTCACAGACAGAAAAGGATGCTCTTCTATAGTGAACCAGGGTAGACAGACGATACAGGATCAGACCTTGACAAGGCTTACTGGAAGAGAAACTTGACATCCCCGAAACTTCTAGGTTAATGAGTGAAATAGGAGGCAAATTCAAATAGCAAAGGGCCAAAAACTCAGTGAGTAATCCGGAATTACATCAGTCAACCATCAGGTGGCGCTCCAGTTACTCAAATGTTAAAGGACAGTCACAAATAATAAGCCTGAGGTGAAATATCAATAGAGTGCAGACATAACATAGAGTGTTTACTCGCTGCTCTGTAGAAAGTCAGGTAGTATAATGATAATAGTGCAGAAAGCAAGTCTCCTCACTGTAGACCAGATCACTGTAGCTTGTCAAACATCCACAGCGCTGTTAAACACATTGTTAAACCACCTATGAGGCAATGTAATACTCCTGGAAGGTAAGGAGGGAAAGCTGAGGGCAAGTAGAGCAGAGATACACCTTACCTGTCTCTCCAAGCAGCAGCAGAGATGGTGGGAGGCTGCGCCCGTGGGTCCAGGGATCCGATATTTGGCACCAACGCCGTCCACCCTGCTAAGCACGAGCACCCAAATCAGCAGGGACAATAGTGTCTTGTCCCCAGCGCTCACCTTCCAAAAGCGGACGGCAACAGGAGGGCGTAGTCCGTGGCACAGAGGAGCCGCAAATGGAAACCGCGGCTTCTGGCTTCCACACAGCGGTAGGCCCCGACCAGGAGATGTGACACCGGTGGTAGCGGGAGTCAGCCAGGAGGGCAAAGTCCGCAGCACGGGGGAGACGCAAATTGAAACCACGGCTTCTGGCCTCTGCACAGCAGTAGACCCCGACCGGGAGATGTGACGCCAGTAGTAACGGGGATCAGCCAAGGTCAGCTCCGAGGGTAGGCAGAGATCTGAGGGGCAGGAGATGGGGGTGAAAGTGATCTCCAAATCCACCTCAGGAAGCCACGTCCCTCTCTCTGCAAGTTTTTATAAATATCCCTCATCGTTTGATGCAGGGGTGCCGGGAGGAGGAAAGGGGGGGACGAGTACTCTTTACCTGGGCCCAGGCCTGTTGGAGGGGCCCATTGGGGGCCTGCATCCTGCAGCCCCACCCCTAATGCAGGGAGAGAGAGGACTGACTGCTCTTTCCAGCCCAGCACACATGCTGCTGTCACGCTGTGTGCTGGGCTAGGGAGAAAGGCTGCTGCAGTCAGTCCTCTTTCCCTGCATGATGTGCCGGGGGGAGCGATCACACTTGCCAGCCCCAACCCCCCCCCCCCCACACCAGACACTGGCGCCGCCCTTTGCGTCAGTGGATATATTATATATTTTTTATTTTTTATATAAGGAGCACCGGGGCCTGACAGTCTAACTGTGCGCCAAATGTAATCGGGTGAGAGTTTAGAAAATGTGAGAGTTTAGCAGTAAAAGTCACACAAATACTTTGATCGAGTTGTATTTTCAATAAAGGAAACACCTGGATGACAGTTTAAATCTTGAGAGTTTTTTGAGTCTGAAAAACATGTAAGTTTGCATTTTCTGTGACTTTATTACATTGGCAGAGTTTAAAAATGTGAGAGTTTACTCTAATATTTTGTAAACTCTCACCCTATTACATTTGGCCCATAAATTTACTAAGTGGATGTTTTGGTGCCATTTAGAAACCGCCTGAAACCACTGTCAATTGATGGCGGTTTTAATGTCAAACTGACAGTATTTACTAAAGGTCGGCTTTGATGTCTAAACTGAAACCCCCGTCCATCCCTGGCAGTTTCTAAATGACAATCCGCCATGGTGTGCGCTATTTGACAGTGGTTTCTATTGAAACCACTGTGTTTTAGAGGACATTCAATTAAGATTCCTGGGGTTTTTCAATTGGTGTGTGAAAACTGAATCAGTTTTAAATAGCTATTATTTACATTATTTGATAATTTAAAGATAAAGCACAATTTTAGAGACATTCTTGTAACAAATATTAGCCAGTTAAATGGAACAAAGCCTGAACAGATCATAGGCAGGTCTTTTGTTTGGGCGGGTTTGGCGTTGGTTTTAAAGTGGTTCTCAAAACCCCTGCTTGATAAAAACATTAATTTTGGTTTGATGTTCAATTCTGTTAGATTCTATTCTAAAGTCTGGCTTGATGGCAGTTTTGCCCTTCGGAGATCTGCGGATAACAAAACTGCCACCAAACTACTGCCAAACCACAAGGGTTTAGAAACCTCCATTTAGTAAATTTTGCCCTTGAGTGTTTATTCTGTTGTGCCCTTTGGAAAATCTTGTTGATTTTCAGGATCTACATTATAACATCTTCTCAACAAAAATGTCCCACCGTATAAAATCAGAAAGTACTAATTGTCTAATAACAGGTTCTACCCATAGTAGAAATTCGCTGCTTCTGCAATGTATCATCTAACACAGAATTGTCTTTAGCAATGTGACATGAAAACAGTAAGGGGATAAACTTATGCAAGTTGAACTGCCTAAAATATTTACCTGAATGTTGCATCTGTGTAATACCTAATACAAAATGTGTATTTGTTTCGCAGGTACTGAATATACCAATGAGTATATCCATTTGGTAAGTAGATGTAATATAAGAAATATTTTGTGTTGCATAAAGGGATATTTAAATCCGCTATAATATTTTGAGATCCCAACTCAAAATTTATAGCAGTGGACAATTAATGAATCTGGGGTCCACAACACAAGTTTAGGTAAACTGTTGAGGGCCACATTAGGTGTAAGGATTGGGGGACAAAATTTCACTCCTAATTATGGGGAGTGCTGGACGCATCTTGTGCATCATCCGTGCGGTGCCAACAAAAGAGAAAGCCAGGCATGATGCTCCAAGTCTAAACTGAAATCCAAAAGTGTAAATTGATTGTGACATTTCTTCTGCTTTGGATCTGCCTGTTCTTGTTGCTATCATAACACAGCCACGGATATTTGAACGAATTTAGGGTATTTTGTGGTTGCTAATTTCAAAATGAAAGTAGTTTTTTTAAAATTGGCTCTAGTTCTTGAGATAATGGATGCACTCAAGTAATAGGGAACTTAGCCATAATGCATGCATATGGGAATCTGTAGGAATATTCTAGAAGACATGAGACATGCAAATATTCTAGTTGCTTACTCTGTGATCATTCTAGAATATTCCCCCTCCGTATATGTCATTGGCCACACAACCAGCAGGCAGTTAAAAAAATTACAGCCAATCTAGCAAAACCAATGTCATATTCGGAATCTGCATCACAAAGTTACCCCAAGATCGCTGTAATATGATTGGCAATATAATGAGTGCTGATCAGTGAATTGAAGATGAGGGGGGCATACACAAGGGCCAAATAAACTCTTATGCAAGTTCACTTTACAGTGCTCCAGAATATTTTAATATGTGTAATATAAAATAATACACCCCCCAACCGCACGTGTGTATTTCTTATAATTATCTAAAAGTTCTTAGAATATTTTTTTATTTAATTATCAGTAGTTGTCCAGCAGCTGGGAGCAGGTAGAACCTGTTATCATTATTGTTTACTACTCTGTTTTTTGTATATTAAACCTTCCTCTACCTAGATTAGGAGCTGTTGCTGTGCTGCTGGCTTGGCTGGCTTTGTAGTGTAGAGTTAGTGACTCGAGCAGCCATGATAGACAGGAGAGATGGATAGAAGATGCTGGGAGGTAGAGCATGTGCACTGCACACTTCTCAGCAAAATGCTGTTATTCTAAACTTAATGGGTGTTGCCACACAATGGTACCAAGGCAGTGTGCAGCTCCCCATGCCTGTCGGCCACCACGTGCCGGTCTGTACTGAAATGCCTGGCCAGACCATACTTGCCAACTCTCCCTGATTGTTAGGGAGACTCCCTGAAATAGTAGCAATCTCCCTGATTTCCTGAAGAGTTTAGTAATCTTCCTGATTGCACCTAAAGTTCCTCTTGGCCAATTATATGGAACCCATTGTAAAACACAATACATCAGCAAGCCCTGAAAAGTATCAGTGTGTTTTCATCAACATGTAGATCTTACTAACTGCTTTGGTGCTCGTTTACATTTGGATGGGAGTAAATATTATGACACGCCTCTCAGATGTAGTAGTACCCACTTTACCACCGCGCTCATAGGTGAAATGCTTTTTCAAAAGTAGGCAAGTACGCACTATACGATATATGGTCTGTGGGCTGTATTTTGCCCAGCCCTGATTTAGAGGGTGTTGCCATGGGATGCAGTCAGGAAGCCGACAGCCGAAATGCCGACTGACGGCTTCCCGACTGTCAAATCCTGACAGGGCACTAATGACAGGCACCCAAATCCCGACGTCTGTCATTATACCTACGCCGGCAGCGGACACCTGGCATACCGAATGAAGGTAAGCTGGGCGGCAAGCGCGGAAAAAGGCGGGGGGGAAGGGTTAGGTTAGGGGCTCCTGGGGGGGGGGACTTGGGGTTAGTCACCCCCTGGGAGAGTTAGGGTTAGGGTTAGGCTAGGTGAAGGGGAGTTAAGGTTAGGCATCCCCAGGGGGAGGTTAGGGTTTGGCACCCCCCCGGGAGACTTAGGTTTAGGCTGCGGGGACATGGGGGTTAGGTTTAGGCACTATGGAGGAGGGTTAGGGTTAGGCACTAGAGTGGGAGGTTAGGGTTAGACATTGCTAAAGGAGGGTTAGGGTTAGTGAGGGGAGTAGGATCAGTTATGCTTACCTAAATCCCCTGTCGGGATTTTTACTGCTTTCGGTCTGCCGCCGTTGGGATTTGAACCGCAGGCCATAGGTCCGGTGGTCATTCATACTGATTCCGTTTGCATACTGTAGTCTTTTTTTCATGCACAAAACATCTTTACGTTTACACATACTCAGAGGTGCCAGCAATTAGGCATCAGTTAATAACACTAGATAATTTGGAGGCATCTTCTACTATCTAGGCACATATTGTACAGGAAAGTGCATTTATAGATGGATGAATATCTATGTAATAAAATATTAAGCCGCTGATGCAAAGTCAAATATACAAACATTTGTAGAGCTTATCTTGCATAAATTCTCACTGCAAATGTACAGTAAATGCATACAACTTTATCTACACTTACAGATAGCGGCGGATTTTACCTAGGGGCTTCGGGGCTGCAGCCCCCCAGTAAAATCCGCCAATTTTCAGTGAGCCATTTGCAGTCCATGACTGCACTGGCTACACTGTGACTGAAGATGGCGCACCACCTGCCAGTCACACACAGGACAGGCAGCCCTAGGAGAGGTGTCTCCTCCCCCAGGGACTGCCAGACCGGGCTGTGATTAGCAAAGAGCAGCGTCCAGTGGAAGCTGCTACTCTGCTTTTTGGGCAGCCCTACACAGCTTCTCAGAGCTGCAGTCAATGCAGTCCCCTGAAGCAAGTATTATATACCCATGCCATCGCCACTCATGCGCCGGTCTAAGTGCCTGCTAGATCATTGCGCAAACACCGGGACCTGCCGGCCAGACCAACAGCAACGGCGGGCCCCATCAGGTAAGAGGTCAGAAGCCGCTGTTGCTTACAGCCAAAGAGATGGAACTAGGTTGTAAAGGGGCAAAGTTAAGTGAGGGTATATTCATGCACATGGGTCCCATGCAGACCTGGAAAATTATGTTAACACCTAGTATAAGGCTGGTGCAAGTGCACACTGATGATGATGTCCAGACGAATCAGTGGCAGAACCTGTGAGTGGTGGGCCCAGGTGCAAAAATATGCTTTGGGCCTCCCTTCTCCACTGTACCCCAAGTTCCTAATATGCCACACGGCAGTGGGTGACTGGGAGAGGTAGAGGGTGACTGGGAGAGGTAGAGGGTAACAAGGAGAGGCAGTGGGTGACAGGGTGAGGCAGTGGGTGACAGAGGTACAAGCACACATTCCTGTGCACTACGTAGAATGGGGGGGTGTACATTGATCTGGTACGGGAACACAGCTGCCCCTGCTCTGTATGAGAGAGGGCCCCCTGTGCTTTTCTCAGCTTGGCACTTGGTCAAACAGGCTCTGGCGGCACCAGTTACCTTGGCTGTGAGCAACCTCTAATTCACAGACAGCCATCTGTGAAATAGAGCTATCTGTGAATTACGCAGCAGTGATCATCGGCGCTAATAGGTGGCAGGACTCCCTTATCAGGCTTAGATGGCAGACTGATGGGGCTGCACACACACAAGGTCAGCCCGGCATCCCTAAGTTAAGGGGCAGGTCGCTCAGGCGGTGGGGCGCACCCTGCTCCCAGCACTGGGCCATTCATCTGACATTGGTCAAAATAATCGGGCAGCATACCAGAGGAAAACTCATAGCTGGTCTAGGCAACTGTTGGCTTCTGATGCTGGGTACACAATAGATGATATGTTGTCCGTGGATCGGAGCGCCATATAAGGTGCATTCAGGGCCGTAACTAGGTTTTTGAAGGCCCACAGCAAAAAGTTTGTAATGGCCCCTATATACCAACCAATGGTGAAAATGTATATAACTCATGTAACTTTAACGAGGAAGATGGGCCCCCCTAAGCTCTGGGCCCCATAGCAGCTGCACCCCTTGCACCTATGGTAGTTACGCCCATGGGTGCATCGTCTAGTGTGTACCCATGATATGCACACTCCCGTAGGTTGTTAGTGACATCCCTCAACGGCCCTGCTGCAGGGTATATGGGGGATGTCGCTACGGACCCGGCATCGGCAAGTGTGTATGCACTTGCCACATGAAGGGTCCTGTCACCAGCGATATCATGCTGGGTACACATCTTGTAATGTGTACTCAGCTTTAGTACTTTCCTCAGGGGCCCCACTGCAGTGCATCTGCTGCACCATTGGTAGTTCCCTGAGACAAATAAATACAGCTTTGCATATAAATGAATATATGCATTTAAAAATGGTTTATAGTATTAGAGTGCCCCAGCAGTGAGAGTAGGTATATATAGATGTGACGTTATTTTATTTCTGTCAGGATGCATGTTCCCACCTTGGCTCTCAGCATTGGCGTATCTATAATGAGGGCAGGGTGTAAGTGCACATGGGCCCCTGGGGTCAGGGGGACCACACCTCACATCCTGCATCCATGTTTAATACTTACCTCTCCATAGTCCCATTTTGACGCTGCAGCAGAAGCACCAGCCACCAGGAAATTGGCTCTATGGCCATTTTCACTGAGATTTGGGCATTCGTAGAAGATTAGACACCAGGAACATGGTTCGGACACCATGTTACTGGACACCTTCACATGCCCAGTACACTGCAGAGGGGAGGGGGCCCGCACGGAGTCCTCACTCGAGCCCCCTCCTCTCTTAAACCACTTCTGGCTCTCAGGTAAAAAAAAAGTTACAGTTGGAGTTTCTACTGCTCTGTAGGCCATGGGATGGACAGTCTGGTCTTATGGTTCTATGAATGTTGCATTGAGGGCAGTCTCAATTATAATACACTATGTAGACAAAAGTGATTGGACACTGACAGCAAATAGATCAACGAGAGTTTATTGACATCCATACTTTGCAGTGATTACTGCAGACACCCTTCTTGGTAATCTGTCCACAAGTTCCTGTACAACAGCAGGTGGTATATTTTGCCTTAACTACAATGACCAACTGTGACACTGAAGTTGGCCTAGAACGCACTCGTTGCTCCAATTCATCACAGAGGTTCTCAAGGGGTTAAGATCTGGACTCTGAGTTGGCCAGTCCGTCCAGGTTACAGAATTTTCTGTATACCAGTCCAGCGTTGCCCTGGAAACGTGACAGATGGCATTGTCATCCTGAGAAAAACATTTGTTTCTGTAGAACTGTAAGTACATGGGCCTTCCTACTAAGTGTTCGTCTTAGTGGCCATTTGGAACTTGTGTACAATGGTATGCATGATATGCATTTCGCTAACATGGGGGTGTCCAATCACTTTTGTCTACATAGTGTAGAATGAAGTATGAATAATTCTACAATAGTGCACGCACAAAAGGTCATGAATGCATATCGTTTGATACCAAAACCAAGAGAGAGATGTTCAAGTTACTTGTTCAAAAAGTTTGATCTAGAGCTATATAGTAGACGGTCTGTATGACTATTTATATTATATAAATATTTATTGATTTTTTTTTCTTAGGAATTACTGGAATCTGAAGATAGTGGGGATCTACGAAACATGGAAAATAAAGGCAAACAAAAGTTTAAAGTAAAGGAATTGTATCTGACAAAACTACTTTCAACGAAGGTATTTAGAATGATGACATTTTGGGACATTGATGCAAATTATTACCTATTGATATTTCCATACAATGTTGGGAAAGCCCAGGATATATTCATGCTTGTATCCAGATGGTTAAACCAAATTGACTGAGGCACTAATTAAGTCAACTGTACTCAAGCATGGATATCCTTAAAACGTGGATTGTAATGGTGGAGTATGGGAACCTCTGCAGTAGTTGAAATTACAACAGTAAAGGAATTCAAATAAGTGCAAGTGAATAAGTCATCGGGGGTGATTCAGCAGAACGCAATTGCAAAGCTGCACGCAGGCAGCTTTGCAATTGCGTTCTTGCAATAATGCAAATGCAACAGGATGTGTATAAGCTCTGTAAGCCTCAACTTACTCAGCCTGGCCGGTTTGTGAGCACAGGATACTGCATTGATAAACGCAGATCCTGGGCTTGCCACTCCCGGAAAATGGGGTGGAAATACCCCCGTTTCTGGGAACGACACCCGACCCGGCCTCTGCACCGCCCCTTAAATGTTATTTAGATTATTTTTCTGAAGATGTTGATGTTTAGGACCTTATTGGAAGATGTAATTCCATTCCTTATCTGTCATTGTTATCCAAAGTTGCTAAATAAAGCAGGAACTAATCATAGTGTATCAATGTAGGTCAAAACATCACCACAAAGTGGCTGCCAGTAGCTAGGCATCCTTTATATAGGACTGTGACCTGCATTGTGACATCACAATGCATGCAGGCTGCAACTAGAGATGGCTGTAGCTTAGATCAGCTCTGGGCCATACCTGCCATCTTTATATAACATAAGTAAATTTATGTAAAGGCAGCTGCTTCTTTGGTGACTGCAGTTGTTGCTGCTCATGAGATACATGAATCCTAGCTCTGTATCCCACAATCAGGAGAGGATGGAGACACAGTTATTATAACTGCAGAAGACAGTTATGACTATTTTAGGGTTTCTTAAAGGACTGGTTCATTTATTGTCCCTTATCATGTCACCTATGTCGCACCATCGGTAGCAGCACAGATAAGATACTCACAAAGGATAAAGCTACTGCATTATAATAACAATATAACTACACGCTTTCATATCCATCTGCTACCATTGTTATAAATAATAATAAAATCAAGAATTCCCTTCATTATGTATCAGATGTTCCCCAAACTTCTTATACCGTAAACTCTTTGGGGCAGGGCCAGATTCACCTTTGCTTCATGTCATTGTATGTAATTTGCTTATGTCATAATCCCTTCAGTGTGCAGCACTGTGTAGTTTGCTGTACATATAAAAGATAATACAGTAATATAAAGTAATATAAGCCCTTGATTAAGGCTTGTTTATCAGATTAATGGACATCTAATGTTAGAGATTTCAATGTAATATAACTGGTTCTTTAATCTGATAGCAAGACCTATGGGATCCCAATCGCATTTTTTTTCACAGGCCCACATCCTGCTGAAGACAGCATATTTGCTGTTATAGGCACAATTAGCTATATCTCTCCTTGCTAATGCTGGAAAGAAGCATGACCAGATGTGTAACTAAGGACCTCATTCAGAGGCGGTCGGAGGATGCAAGCGGTCGCTCAGAAACTGGGTGGCCACTTGCATCCTGACCGCCCGCCTCTGTTGCTGTGGTTAGGCTGTGGGTTTACACCCACAGCTCTAACGACCGCTCGGGTGATGGTCGCGATGGTCAGAGACCATCGCGACCATCGGGGCTTACGACGAGACCCTAGGGTAGGGTCTCACTTGTCGTAAGCCCCGGAGAGCTTCCGGCTCTGACAGAGCCGGAAGCTCTCCACTGACATCACTAGTGATGTCAGTGGGGCCTCCCCCAAACGGTAGGCGTTCCCATGGGAACGCCTCCATTTGGGCTGCCACACCCCCGGCCCGCCTTCCAAACGGGGCGAGCTGTCAATCAACATCGACAGCTCACCCCCTTTGGAAAGAGATCCGCTACGACCAGCGCCGTCGGTCGTAGCGGGTCTCACGCATACGCACAAGGGAGCCGGCTCCCTCGTGCGCATGTGCACTGGCCAAACATCGAGGCGGCTGTGCGGTTGTAGACCGTACGGCCGCCTCTGAATAAGGTCCTAAGTATGGCCATTGACCAACAATAGTTCTGAAACATTCTTTGTTAGCTACCGATGGTTGATGTTTTTGCCATCGATGGCAGAGACTAATGGTTCTCTGCTATTGATGGAAGAGTAGAACCCAAAGGTTTTTTTTTCCATTACCACAGAGCTTTACCCCACCCATAGACAGCCATTAAGTCCGACAAACTATTTTGATATGCATGCTGCCCTCCATGCCCCCCAGCAGTAGTGGTCATCGAGTACTGCAGACCATTGTTGGTTCGCCATAAATAGCTTAGCCAATGGTCATCATCACTTGACAGCTCACCAATTGCCATATTTATGTGTAATCAAAACACCATTCAAACATCAGGTGCAGAATTGGATTATGACTGCGTTACATCATATCCATTTGGATTATGGAGACTATACATAGAAAAAAAAAAAATATATATATATATATATAAAATTTTATTTTTTTGTTTTCAATACACTATTCTAATCACCGTTCATTTAAACCTTGAGTCTCAATTAAGCAGGTACATATATGCAAATTATTTTGCAGATTTTTCTTAATGAATGTAAATGATCTAATATTTGTACTATATGTCTGCTTAGTTGACATACACGATTTAAATGAATGATGATTAGCTTATACAAGTATTATAAATGAAAAACATTAACAAAATAAAATACTTAGTCACCCTAATCCTAATGGTGTATGATATAACATGGTATATAAGAAGGCTGGGTTCCATTTAGAAGCATGGTTAAACATCAGAAGCCTCTAATTAAGACTCCTGTGGAACCTATTGCAAAGGGTGGCAACGGGCCACCACCCTGCTGCAGGGAAGCATATCTGCTATAACAGACCAAGCCAACTGCATCTCTCCTTGCTGGGAGGAAGCATGTTAAAAAATTAGGGGCAGAATTTGATTATGGTCACATTATATCATACTCATTAGGATCAACAGTCTGTGACAAATGTATACCCATCTTAAGTCATGCAGCGTAACCTCAAATGAATAATTAACTCTATCTGTTGTTTTAATTTAAAAACTGCAGATAAAATGGTGAGAGGTGTCTAAAGAGATGAGAGTGACAAGCCAAAAGTGCCAGACTGTAACATGAAGGGGCCACCAGGGGAATGCAGTACAGGTTGGGTCTCCCCTTGGGACCAGGGGTATTTTGTATATCGGAATATTCCGTATTTTGGAATATTTGTATACCATAATGAAAAATCTAGGGAATGGGACTCAAATCTAAACACAGTATGTATTTATGTAATATATACACCTTACACACACAGTCTGCAGGTAATTTTATACTATGTTTTCAATAATTTTGTGGCTCAAACAAAGTTTGTGTACATACATGAAATTCATTTGTTTCATATACACCTTATACACACAGTCTACAGGTAATTTTATACTTTATTTTTAATAATTTGTGCCTTTAAAAAAGTTTGTGTACATTGAACCATCAAAAAGCAAAGGTTTCACTATCTCAGTCATGCTAGGAATATTCCGTATTTCGGAATATTTGGATATGGGAGACTCAACCTGTAGTAGGGGCCCATGCTTTGGGGTGTGGTCAGTTATCACAGGGGATGAGGCCAGCCTCCACAGAGGGTTGACCAGACATTAGAGACCATGCAACTGATCCTTTAGTAGAGTAACAATGTATAATTTGAGTCCACAGCCTGGAACCTGACATTAGAGCAAGTGGTGGGGTCCTCAGGCAATGGGTCCCACTCGAGATTACCCCGTTGGGCCTGTACACTTGCCCAAATCAATGAGCACCGTGGGGTATATTTACTAAAGGTCGTTTTTGGCTTTTCAGTGGATTTATAGATGATTTTCTATTTGATTTGCAAATGGGGATTTACTAAAGATAAAATCGACTAGAAAACCAAATCTCAAACAAAATCGACCATTGACCAAACACTTTACTATAGACCACTACAGTATTGTCTCATTGGAAAAAAAAAGTTGGATTGAAAATTGACTAAAAATCGATGTCAAAACCGACTGAAAAATCCCCAAGTAAATAGACTATTAAAAAACAGGCGATTTTAGCTTCTAGACACCATACTATTTGTAGGAACTTAATTATGATGCCTATAAAACACAAACTACACTTAAAAATATGTAAACACATACAATCCACAGACATACACACAGAAACACTGACAAAGATCAAAAAATTTGACTAGTCACAAAATAAAACTTCAAAATGACAATAACAATACAGAAATTGGCAGAAAAAAACTGTCAGTATTAAGCACCCATAACAAATCTCCACTCTCGTGATAAACACTCCTCCCTGCTCTCTCTCCAAAATACTCCCTTTTCTATTTGCTTAGCTGTGTGCCAGCCTTTTTGTAATGAGTTTCTGTGGCTTACAGTGTATGTGGTATGTTTTGCCCAATAGGAGTACATAAGGAAGTGTTTGCCGATTTTGCAGGTGATTTTGATGCACACATTCCAAATTGACCATTTTTACACTCTTAAAAATTGACTCACATCGCATTTGATTTTGAAATCGATTTCAAAATCGAATGTTTGTAAATGAGAGATTTGGCCAGTAATTTATACAGTCAATGTTGAGTCTATTTTAGGCGATTAAAATCAACAAAAAATTGTCTCAAAAATCGACTATTAGTAAATATATCCCAATGAATCCAAAACCTGTTTTGCACTTCAGAAATACCTACAATGAGAAATACAGGCTGTGTTGAGCCATTCTAAGGGCAGTACTCCACGTACACAGCTAGTTCTATGCCTTATATTGTTTCACTGCAGTAGGAGAAAGCTAATCTGATACTTGTATCTGCATTCATTTTGATTTTTCTTACATAAATTGTATTTAGATGTGTACTCAGAACAACATCTTGCATTCAAAGTTGAATCTTCGTTTTACTTCAAACTTGTGCTAAAGTTTTCAAAATTCTTCCTCTAAATATGGGCTGCATTTTGTGCAAATTACCATTCTGTTTTTGCAGTCTTTAGATTAGCTCTATATGTGCAAGAAGTGTGACATTCTTTACATCTGTTCTATTTTCCTGCATAACCCAATGATTTATTATAGGTTGCTATACATTCTGCTGTTGAAAAACTGTTTCAAAGCATTTGGATGAATCCACACAACAAACCCCCAGTGGCTATAAAATACTTCTTTGATTTCTTGGATATCCAGGGAGAGATCAAGAAAATTACAGATCCAGATGTGTTGCATATTTGGAAAACGAATAGGTAATTACACTTTAATTCCTTACTGTTCATACAAAAAAATTATTGGTAAATGTTAACAATATCTAGTATAAAAGAATGTCAAGAAGTAGAAAAAATAATGGAAACAGCAATCATTATACTCTGTAAATGCCACATGGTTCTGATAATAAGGAAGTGGATATGTAGGGGAAAGTTGCACTGGCTAAACAGTGACTGATTTGATCTTAAACCCACCCTAGTATATAGTGCCACACTTTAAATGGTGCATCTAATTTCTAGTCTTATACGGAGATATTTGAGGCCAAAGCGATTACTTGCTTATTAACATAAAATAGACTAACCAAACAACCTCAAAGACTGGTACTGTAAGTGGAATGAGGGTAAGTGAACTAAGCTTGCTCTTCTCGGATACTACATACTGATGGGATGTAGTTTACATCCTGGTGCTCACAAGCCCGGTGCCAAAATCCTGAAATAGTTACCTAAGGTAAGTATTAGAGGTTAGGGGGATGGTTAGGTTTAGGGTTAGGCACTAGGGGGAGGGTTAGGGTGTGGGAGGGAAGGGTTAGGGTCAGGCTGCTGGGGGGGAGGGGATGGTTAGGGTTAGTCTGCAGGACCGGAGGGTTAAGGTTAGTCTGTAGGACCATCTGGTTAGGGTTTGGGGTGTGGGATGGCAGGGTTAGGGTTAGTCTACGGAGGGGGGAGGGTTAGGGTTAGTTTGCTGGACCGGAGGGTTAAGGATTAGGGACATCGGAGGGGTGGGGGTCGCCCATTGGATCGCTGGGTAATCACATAGTTTAGTGTGTACCCAGCTTTACATTTGGATTAGCGTACTCACAAATACATATATAACAAGCCCAAATTGGAATTTGTTTTGTAGACAGTAGAGGCTGTAAGATATGCATTTCCATTTGGTACTTACATTTGAGTGACCAGTATATTAGTTGGAACTGCCTTTTCTATGTAACCGAATGCCTAATTAGAGACTGCATGATGTGTGCATATAGGCAGGATAACGCATAACACAAAAGATTTAAGTTTTAGATACAGCATGGTAGTGGGTGGAAACAGCCATACTGCTGGCATTTTATACATGATGTCACATATGTATCAAAAATGGGCCACAAACCTAAATACCATGCAACCAACAGTGGTCCTGTGCTTGGAATCAGATTGTTGATGAAATGGGCTAATGAATGCTGAAAATACAGCTAAGTGACGTCAAGGCAGGCGCTCGCACAGCAAGGCATAAGCATGGCCACTATGGGGCATATTCAATTAGCCGCAGGGTTTACCCCGCGGCTAATTGGCGCGCTTGACGGGATTCAATTAGCGGGGATTCCACGCGCGGGTGTCCCTGAGACCCCGCGCGCGAGTCCCCGCTGTTTGATTTTACCTCGCACCTCATGTAGGTGCGAGGTAAAATCAGCGTGAGGCCGCCCTATTCGGCCTCGCGCGAGCAATATTAACACACTGATTCCGCAGTTCTCGCGGAATCAGTGTGTTCTCGCGTGAAAGTCCTGTTTTTTGGACGCGGGGGAAAAAGCTATTCTATTGAATAGCTTTACCCCGCGCCGCGGGACTTTCACCCATCAATTACTCGCGGGAGAGGTCCTGCGGGTAATTGAATATGCCCCTATGTCTTGGCGAACAATCACTTTGTGTATGTACTAGACGCACACCAGCCTGTCTTTAGACGACCACTAGCGAACGTCATCTCCTGGAAGTGTATACATCCATCAATACATTGGGGTCCATAGGAACTGACCGCAGAGCTTGCGGTTGACTGTACCCTACCGCAAGCACTACGAGCACTTCAGTGTATAATTCAACCAGGTGACGTGTACTATGACGCTGCCTGTTAATTATGCACGCCTCTGAAACGGCGTTGAAACACTCAGGCACGCCTGCGTCCGCAACTCCACTCCCCCATTACTACTGCCCTGCCCCTGTTACCACCCACAAACGCCCTCTCCTGTCACTCATTCCACTGGGCTGTCATGGCAGGGTGAGCGAGCGTATACCGATCACTGCGGACTGCGATGCATGTACGGTACGCAACAATCGGCCAACTGCGTACGCTTTCGCAATAGTGATCCTTAATGAATGATGCCCTCAGTTATTATAAATGCAGAATATAGTTATAACTATTTTAAGGTTTCTGCAAGATCTGGTTCTTGCATTGTCTCATTGTGTCACTCATGTCGCACCATCGGTAGCAGCACAGAAAAGACATTCACCAAGGATAAAGCTACTGTCTTAGACACTTTCACGTCCATCTGCTACCATTGTTATAAATTAACAACAACATTATTATTATTAGCATTATTATTAGTAATAATTCCCTACATTATGTATCAGATGAACCTTTTGTTTCATGTCATTGTATACAATTTGTTTGTCATATGGGTCTATTTACTAAGCCTTGGATGGAGATATGGAGATAGTACCAACCAACCAGCTCCTAACTGTTATTTTTCAAACACTGTGCCATGGCAGTTAGGAGCTGATTAGTTGGTACTTTATCCCCGTTCACTTTATCTCTAACCAAGGCTTAGTAAATAGACCCTATATCTCTTCAGTGTCCAGCACCATGTAGTATGTCAGTTGTATCCATTGTTTCTACATTAAAACTGCAGATAAAATGGTTTGAGGTGTCTAAAGGGGTAAGGGTAACAGGTCAAAAGTTGAATATTAGGGGCAGAATTGGATTATGGTCACATTATATCATACCCATTAGGATCAACAGTCTGTGAAAAGTGTGTACCCATCTTAAGTCATGCAGCGTCACATCAGATGAATAATTTGCCTTATCCATTGTGTCTAAATTAAAAACTGCAGATAAAACGGTGGGAGGTGTCTAGTGGGCCTGGGGTGACAGTCCAAAAGTTGTAATATAGTCCTTACCTGATGATGTTGTTGTTCTGGACCTTATTGGAAGTTGTAATCCAAATTCCTTATCAGTAATCGTTAAGCAAAGTTGCTTAAATAAATCAGGAACTACTCAGAGTATCAATGTAGGACAAAATGTCATCTCAAAATGGCTGCCAGCAGCTAGGCATCCTTTATATAGGGCTTTGACCTGCATTGTGACATCACAATGCATGTATGCAGGCAGCAGTTAGACATGGTTGTAGCCAGGGGTGGAACTGTCTCCTCCTACCCACCTCAGCCCGGCGCCGCAGGGAGGCTCCATTTGCCAGGCGCCCTCTGAGATTTTGTTACCAGCGGGCGCACGGCTCCCTCCCCGCTGCGCCAGCGGCTGGAGCTCACTCCTGAGCTCCAGCTCCCACAGTGAGCAGTGCACTATGGGAGAGACGTCATGAGATATTAGCGGCTTCACAATCAGGGGCATTATTCAGGGGGCACTACTACTGGGGGCATTACTCAGGGGACATTACTATTGGAGGCATTACTCTGGGGGCACTACTACTGGAGCCATTATTATTGGGGGCACTACTCAGGAGGCATTACTATTGGGGGTACTATTACAGGGGGATTACTAATGGGGGCATTGGATAGGGGCACTGCATAAGGGGCACCCTGCATTAAGGGCACCACTACTGTGGGCTCTGCATAAGGGGCACTACCACTACTGGGGGCACTGCATAAGGGGCACCACTACAGTGGGCATTGGCCCTGATTCAGAGCCGCTCGTAAGCGGCAGTACGCTCGTTCCGAGCGATGTTTGCCCAACTGCGCATGCGTACGGATCGTAATACGCATGCGCGAACCAGTCAGTGCGGCCGAAAATCGTTCGTTCGCTAAATAGCGAGTGCCTGCTATTTTGAGTGACAGAAAGAGGCGTATGTGGGTGGTAACAGGGGAAGGTGCTTGAAAATGGGGAGTGGAGATCCGAACACAGGCGTGCTTAAAGGTCAAAACGGGTGTTTTATGGGTGTGCATAATTAAAACAGCAGCGTCATTGACCACGTCACTGGGTTATTTTATAGCCAGAACTGCTCGCAAGATTGTGGTAGCAAAAACCAACCCCAAGAATAGCGAGCAGTTCATACGCTGGTCGATGTACTCAATTAATCTAATAAATAGTGGACATGACGTAGGATGCGAGCGGCCAGGGGGTGTATTTATCCAAAAAATGACCGCAAGTTTTGTTCGCTCGTTCAGACCTAGAGGCGTGAACAGACCGCAAAGAGCGAACGGTTCATTTGAATAGCCACTCCTATTTTCTGAACGAGCGAGCGCTAATTGCGTCCGGCTCTGAATCAGGGCCCTTATCTGTAAGGGGCACTACTGCTGTGGGCATTGTATAAGAGGCACTATGATTGTGAACATTGTGTATAAGGGGCACAAATGTGGGTATTGTGTAAAAAGGGCACTGCTGTGTGTCATAAATGAATAAGGGACACTACTGTGTGGTGTAATGTGAATCAAGATTGTGCTACTATGTGGCGTAAATTGAATTGGAAATATTGTGTGACCGCGTCCCTTTATTTAGAAAGCACAAAGGGGGGAGGTGAGTTCTTCCACTTCTCAAGGACCACTTTAAGCACCAGTTGTAGCTTAGATCAGCACTGGGCCCTACCTGCCACATTTATAACATCAGTACATGTTTGTGAAGGCTGCTGCTGTCTTTGTGACTGAGTACAGGCTACCATTAGTCAACTTACAGCTGAATACAACAGTGAAGATGAGAAAGACATCTCAGAATGCATGACTTTTAATGTATGGGTGACTAGCATATCACAATGAGAATAAACCTGTGAAGTACAGGTTTACATAATCAAAAACTTAACAGAATTATCTCTGAGGGCCTGATTCTGAGTCACATGCAGCAGCGTCTATTGGCGGCTGTAGGCTATTTGTATAAACTCTAAGACAGACAAACACCTTCCCTTGTGTACAGCCATGCGGCCGAATTTGCAAGGACTGAGACACTAATTTTTAGCACCCGTCCATGCTATCATACCGATCGGTGCTACCACCAAACATTTCACCAACCCTATAGCCAGTTTCATATGGCTGTCCAGCCAAGAAACAGGCAGAAGCCGGACGGTGTTTTTCCGGCACTCAGTGCCTTTCACAAGCAGCGGCTTTGAGTCACTTTTAATGTTTTTTTTACTTCTCTACTGGTCATGCGTAGCAGCTGCACAAGCCGGCCGGTGTGTGTGTAAGGAAACATTGTTGCCTATACACCACTGGCATGCAGGGACGGCATGGGCACGGTACTGCAGCCGTCCTTCTCAGTAGATATTGCCGGCTGTTACACGGCAACCGTGCTGTGCTCAGGCCGTGTGAAAGGACCCACCTGCTTCCCTGCTTAACTATATTTCACACCTGGCAAAAAAAACGGGCGGCTTTTTGCCGCCCGTCAAAACCGGCAAGTGTGAAACTGGCCTACGGGCAGGTGCAGTGTCTCCATCTGACCACGGCCTCCTATGCTTGCGATCAGGAACGCCCATCACTTTTCTGCAATACTTCTGATACGATGGCAACAGCTCCTTTGTGCGTACACTCACATTTATTTTATTCATACGCAGTTGCAAATAATTGCTGAACTACATGCACATCGGTATTGCCTGTGGCTCTAACTCAGGCCCTAAGAGTGGTCAAAATTTACACTCCCCTAACATAGGTCTCTTATGGACATTAAAAGGTTCCAGTCTGTATCATTAAAAGACAAAAATAGACATTAGCACACTTCGGGCCTGATTCAGAGTTGTTGCTTGGGTCACGGTACATTAGCGTAGTCGCTTGCAGAGAGTATTTATTTGCTGTGTGACTGACAGCCAGGGAGCATTTGGTGGAGGCAACGGGGAGTGTCGACTAAAAACGCAGGCGTGTCGCGACCATTTTGAGGATGTGTCACATCCTGCGTCTGCGATACCATACGCAAGAAATATGGGATCACAGCTGTGGTGGCAATAGCCTACTACTCTGAACCAGGCCCTATAGTCCCTTTTATGTGGACTTTTTAGGGTTCATCCAACTTCTCCCCGATCACTTGGACGAAGATAAATCAAGATAAACAATAT
Source organism: Taudactylus pleione (assembly GCA_031769625.1). Classification (NCBI taxonomy): domain Eukaryota; kingdom Metazoa; phylum Chordata; class Amphibia; order Anura; family Myobatrachidae; genus Taudactylus; species Taudactylus pleione. The sequence goes on from JAUIMM010000039.1 coordinate 18,855,471, forward strand.
TATTTCATATTTAATAAAGGGGGGAACGCTGAGCTTGGGGAGGTTTTTATTCAATTAAACTTTAATTAAAAATCGTGTAGTTTTATGTATTTGTATTCTTGTTGTATACTGTATAAGACCTCTGTCTACTAAACTGTAACCACAAAAATACCACTCCTGTGGTACCAATTTTGCTAATTACCCTGGCCTCAAAATTCCTGTGGGATCAGGAAGAGCACCAATGTTATTTTGGCAGAGGCAAAGTTATTTCTGGGTCACTTTGCCTATTTCTTTTATTATGTTGGTCCTGTGAAAGTAGCACACATTCTGGAAACACAACGGAAATGTAATGTGCCAGTTAAATTAATGAGAGAAACTCAAATGTGTTCAGAACATTGGACCTCATTCAGAGTCGGTCGTAAGTGGCCGCTTGGTCGTACGCATCCGATGTTTCCAAACCACGCATGCGTACGGTTAGTTGTGCGCATGTGCGTACGAGACCTTGCGATCCAAAATGCTGTCGATTGTACGGCTTACAAGCAGGAAGTGGCTTCCGAGAGTTGATTGACATGAAAGGCCGTTTGTGGGTGTTGACGGGGGTGGTGGTCTAAAAACGCAGGCGTTCCTCACCGTTTTCAGGGCGTTTTAGGGGCGTTCATATAATTTCCTGCTAACACCGACATAGAAGGCTGGAAGTAGTAAAACGTCGCTCTGCGAGCAGGTTAGAGGCCTGGCTGATCGTACAGCTTGAGGTTGGGTATGTGCTCTCTCAAGCCCCAGAGTACAATCGATACTATCGAATGTGACTGATGTTATGTTTGATGTTTCTATTTTGTGCCACACAATGCAAGCAGCTAATAATCGATTGTTGAAGCTAATAACACTGCTAATTGGCTTGTAATTGATTCAGCTGCGTTCGCATTAGCGAATAATAAGAATAAATAAATTTCATGGGGATGGCTTATTCTATGTGTTTTTTTGTAAATTTTTGGTGTAATTTGCACCCAACACAAGCAGCCGCAACCATAAGAAGAAAATGAACATACAGCGACTGACAACGATTGACTCGATCGCTAACTGCTATCACTCGCTAGCTAGAGGAGGTGCTTTGTTTATGTATGGGCGTCACTTTGGTTGATTCTCGATCGTTAGGCGAACGACCGACTCTGAATGAGGGCCATTATTTTTTAAAGTCATGAAAATCACTAGAAAAAGCATGAATTGTAAAGAAAATAGATGTTTAGCAGATTACAGAATAGTGTTATGAATTCCTGTTTTTTTATGAGATTTCCTAAAAAAAAAAAAAAAAATGTTGAGGAACCAGTGAATCCGCAGAGCCACATTCAAAACACTGATGATGCCGAATGACTAAATGCTGTTTAGACTAGAGTAGCATGGTCTATGTTAAATGCTCTCATAATGCAGAACCTAATCTAAGATCAAAGGTCCTGAGTGATGTTTTACTTACATACTAACACTTTTATTCTTTTATTTTAATTAGTCTTCCTCTGCGGTTTTGGGTTAACATACTGAAAAATCCACAATTTGTCCTGGACATTAAAAAGACCCCTCTGTTGGACAGCTGTTTGTCAGTGATTACTCAGGCCTTTATGGATGGATTTTCTCTTGCAGATCAGCAACTAGGAAAGGTACCGTGACATTTCCAAATAATATAAACATAACAAATAAAAATGATGATTACTAACATGGTCTATAATCCATGCAGGGTAGATTCAAAACCATTTCATTTATGGCAATTCTAGCAATTCCCATGAACTGTGTTTTAGTTTATTTGGAAAACTATGGTCAGAAAAATGAAACTGTTTTAAAGAAGTGGAACCATATGTAACTATAAGGTGTCAGGACCATTATAGATTGGTGTGTGTAGAATACACAGGATGCCTGAGAGCTGCAGATTGTGGTTTTCGTGCTTTACTTAAACAAAACTAACTGAAAACATGACCAGCAGTCTCCTTCCTCAACCAGTGGTGGTTTGGGTGATGTAACTTCTTCCAACTACTATGTCATACATGTACATCCCTCCATTCAGCAAGATAAATACACAGGTGTAAGACAATGTGACATAGATACTGAATGTGGAAACAGGGTCGGCTCCAGGGGTCGGAGCACCCTGTGCCGGCCCTTAATAGTGCACCTTAACATAGTGCAGGCGAAGCCGAAAATGGGGACATGGCCTGATTACCATAGGCAACACCCCATGCGTGACATTATTTGGAGGCGTGCCCGCATGGCACGCCTCCAAATAACGTCAGGCTGGGGGGAGCCTCACTAGCTGGGTTTCCCCAGTCCTCTCCCGTTACTGAATGGATACCGCGCGCATGCGCGCTGCATTCATTCTGACTCCGGGTTCCGGCATTGCCACAAAGCTGCGGCGGTGGGGGTCCCCAACCTCCTGATTTGACCACCCACGGGTCACTTCGGCCCACGGGTGGAACAGCGGGACAGTACTGTCCTGCTGAAATCGGGATGTCGGGGAGGGGTGCGCCCTCTATGGGTGGCGCACCTGTTCAACCGCACTGGTCGAACACCCCTAGAGCCGGCCCTGAGTGGTTTAAATACAATAAATAATCCATAGGCCTGAGATGCAGAAATGGAACGGGCTAGGAGACAAAGTCTAGAAATTTTGGATTGGGTCTGGAAGCTTGATAAAACCTGGTGATGAAAAAGGGAGCAAGTGGGGTATGATCATATTGGGATGAATCAGTGTGGTGCATAGGGAAAGGATGTCTTGACCCGGCGAGCGAAGGACTTTCCATCGCTCCGGGTCTCGCACCAAAGGGGGCGTGCTGTCAATGTTGATTGACAGCACGCCCCCTTTGGTGGGCGTTCCGGGGGCGTGCCTGCCAGACGGAGGCGTTCCTATGGGAACGCCTACCGTCTGAAGCCAGCCCCACTGACATCACTAGTGATGTCAGTGGGAGTGATTTTGGCTCTGATAGAGCCAAAATCACTCCTGGCCTTACGGTTGAGAAACCCGACCACAGGGTTTCTCTCGCAAGTCCGATGGTCGCGATGGTCGAGACCATCGCGACCATCTTGTTGGACGCTCGTATATGCTGTGGGTGGTGACCCACAGCTATACGAGCGTCCTGGAGGACGCTCCATTTTAATGGAGGTGGGCCCTGATTCAGAGCGAGCGCTCTGGTCAGAGCGTCCGGCTCTGAATCAGGGCCATGTACCATAGATTAGATCACAGGTTCTCAAACTCAGTCCTCTGGACCCCAAACAGTACATGTTTTCCAGATCTCCTCAAAGAATCACATGTGATATAAATAGCTCCACCTGTGAATCTTTTAAAATGTGTCAGTGAGTAATGACTACACCTGTGCACCTGCTAGGTGACCTGGAAAACATGAACTGTTTGGGGTCCTGAGGGCCGAGTTTGAGAACCACTGGATTAGATTATAAGCAAATTTCTATCAGACTGACAGACTATGGAAACTACATTAAAAAATCTTTAAATACAGATTCACATTTTTTATATGACAATCCCTTTACTGTGAGCACTTGTGCTGAATACAACTTTATTACATCTGATTGATAAAATGTGTTTCTTTCTCCATTCACAGTCTGCTCCAACTAACAAGCTTCTTTATGCAAAAGAAATCCCACAGTATAAAGAGGAGGTGAAAGCTTACTATAAAGAAATCCGAGAAGCAGCTCCATTGTCTTCCACCGAGTTGACTGAGTTTTTGACATTAGAATCAAAGGTAGTTTATTCATTTAAATTATGATATGTACACACTTGCCTCCAAGCAGACCTGTCTTGGTAGATGCAAACCCTTCAGACTAATGAACTTCATATGCAGTAGGAGACTAATTGTATTTTTAGCTATGTCATTCAGACCCGTTCGCGAGCAAAGGACGCTCGCAAACGGGTCGATGTTGCCCCACTGCGCATGACGGAGGGAGCTCCGTCGTGCGCATGCGCGAGACCCGGATAGCTCCGGGTCTCGCACCAAAGGGGGCGTGCTGTCGATGTTGATTGACAGCACGCCCCCTTTGGTGGGCATGACTGCCAGATGGAGGCGTTCCCATGGGAACGCCTACCGTCTGAGTCCGGCCCCACTGACTCTGATAGAGCCAAAATCACTCCTGGGCTTGCGGAAGCGGGATATGGCATTAGGATTTTTTCCCTTTTTTTACCTGTGCTAGCCTTTACAAATCAGAGGACAGCGCCCTGTCCATGATATATGTAGGACTTTTGTTTGTAAATAAATATTGTGTATGTAATTGTATTCACTTATAATATGAGTCTGCGTATCTTTGATGCAGAAATTTATGAATCTTTTAATTGATATTTATTAAAGTTATATTTCAACCATTAAGAGTGCTCTCCTTTTCCCTAGGTCACATGGTGCATTAGGCCTCATTCATAATAGTGCCTATCTGTAGCAGGTGGGCTGCAGTAATGAAAACTTGTTACTGGAGGTGGTAGTTCCACAACTTCATTGGTGTTCAAATGGGGACAGTCTGGAAAATGGAAATAGCACCCCACAATGTGTGCTTGTTTTGTGGGATACAGAAGCTGTACTAGTATATTTGTTTTGTGGGACACATTAGCTGTACTAGTGTATTTGTTTTGTGGGACACATTAGCTGTACTAGTGTATTTGTTTTGTGTGACACAGATGCTGTACTAGTGTATTTGTTTTGTGGGACACATTAGCTGTACTAGTGTATTTGTTTTGTGGGACACATTAGCTGTACTAGTGTATTTGTTTTGTGGGACACATTAGCTGTACTAGTGTATTTGTTTTGTGGGACACTGATGCTGTACTAGTGTATTTGTTTTGTGGGACACAGATGCTGTACTAGTGTACTTGTTTTGTGGGACACTGATGCTGTACTAGTGTATTTGTTTTGTGGGACACATTAGCTGTACTAGTGTATTTGTTTTGTGGGACACAGATGCTGTACTAGTGTATTTGTTTTGTGGGACACTGATGCTGTACTAGTGTACTTGTTTTGTGGGACACATTAGCTGTACTAGTGTATTTGTTTTGTGGGACACATTAGCTGTACTAGTGTATTTGTTTTGTGGGACACAATAGCTGTACTAGTGTATTTGTTTTGTGGGACACATTAGCTGTACTAGTGTATTTGTTTTGTGGGACACAGATGCTGTACTAGTGTATTTGTTTTGTGGGACACAGATGCTGTACTAGTGTATTTGTTTTGTGGGACACATTAGCTGTACTAGTGTATTTGTTTTGTGGGACACTGATGCTGTACTAGTGTACTTGTTTTGTGGGACACATTAGCTGTACTAGTGTATTTGTTTTGTGGGACACTGATGCTGTACTAGTGTATTTGTTTTGTGTGACACATTAGCTGTACTAGTGTATTTGTTTTGTGGGACACATTAGCTGTACTAGTGTATTTGTTTTGTGGGACACATTAGCTGTACTAGTGTATTTGTTTTGTGGGACACTGATGCTGTACTAGTGTATTTGTTTTGTGGGACACAGATGCTGTACTAGTGTACTTGTTTTGTGGGACACTGATGCTGTACTAGTGTATTTGTTTTGTGGGACACATTAGCTGTACTAGTGTATTTGTTTTGTGGGACACAGATGCTGTACTAGTGTATTTGTTTTGTGGGACACTGATGCTGTACTAGTGTACTTGTTTTGTGGGACACATTAGCTGTACTAGTGTATTTGTTTTGTGGGACACATTAGCTGTACTAGTGTATTTGTTTTGTGGGACACAATAGCTGTACTAGTGTATTTGTTTTGTGGGACACATTAGCTGTACTAGTGTATTTGTTTTGTGGGACACAGATGCTGTACTAGTGTATTTGTTTTGTGGGACACTGATGCTGTACTAGTGTACTTGTTTTGTGGGACACATTAGCTGTACTAGTGTATTTGTTTTGTGGGACACAGATGCTGTACTAGTGTACTTGTTTTGTGGGACACATTAGCTGTACTAGTGTATTTGTTTTGTGGGACACTGATGCTGTACTAGTGTATTTGTTTTGTGGGACACATTAGCTGTACTAGTGTACTTGTTTTGTGGGACACATTAGCTGTACTAGTGTACTTGTTTTGTGGGACACATTAGCTGTACTAGTGTATTTGTTTTGTGGGACACATTAGCTGTACTAGTGTACTTGTTTTGTGGGACACATTAGCTGTACTAGTGTATTTGTTTTGTGGGACACAGATGCTGTACTAGTGTACTTGTTTTGTGGGACACAGATGCTGTACTAGTGTATTTGTTTTGTGGGACACTGATGCTGTACTAGTGTACTTGTTTTGTGGGACACATTAGCTGTACTAGTGTACTTGTTTTGTGGGACACATTAGCTGTACTAGTGTACTTGTTTTGTGGGACACATTAGCTGTACTAGTGTATTTGTTTTGTGGGACACATTAGCTGTACTAGTGTACTTGTTTTGTGGGACACATTAGCTGTACTAGTGTATTTGTTTTGTGGGACACAGATGCTGTACTGATATTTTTTTACTTTTTAGAAACATGAACATGAATTTAAAGAAGATGTAGCTATGCTGGAACTCTACAAGTACATTGAAAAATATTATAATGTGGTATGTAGATAACTGGAATCATATTTAAATTGTACACCTAGTAACATTGAATTTTCCAAATGTGAATCGAGTGACTGCATGAACCTAAAGAACTCTCTAAAATGTTTTCCTTTTTTTTTTTATTAACTTTTATTTAAATGTTTTAACTTTATTTGGTTGATTGATTAAATCTCCTCATCTTAATTTTGTACTGGCACTAATAACATTAACACTGCCAAATCACAAAGGCTTCTAAATTATACATCCATACAATGATTCTGAGCTCATTGCACGCATTGGAAATGACCGCTATCCTAAGGATGAGCTGTTTAGATAGATTGTTAGCAAAAGCAAATAAAAACACAAAAAAGGGACATGACCACATAAGGGTCAATCCAATTAGCCGCCAAGGGTGCAAGTTGCCGTTGCAACGTCGTTAAAACACCGGAAACGGCCCCTCGCACCCCGCTCTGAGTCCGAATTCGCAGAAATTTGCTCGCAGTCCTATGGGGCTGCAAACAAAATTCCGCGAAGGCAGGCTGCCGTAAAGTGCGGTCATTGCCGCAATGACTCACGCTGGCGAGATCATCGCGGTTAATAGGCTCAACCCCTTAGGGCTTGATTTAAAGTTGTACGCAAACCCGATAGCTAGTGTACAACTCTGATGGTGGGCAGTCAGAATCTGTATTGCGCATGTGCCGATCTGTGTCTGTGCAGGGCCGGATTAAGGCTTGTGTGGGCCCTGGGGCAACTAAGTTGTGGGGGCCCCCACCAAGACACACAAAGCCTACCCCTAACCCTCCTGATTACTTACCTTCTGGCTCTGTGTTGGGAATGCAGCAGCACAGTCATAGAGCGCAGAGTGGCTCCTGAAGCCCGACATCAGCGATCAGCGTCACGTACGTGATGTGTCACGTGATGTTGATGAGGGGACTCTGGAGCCATTCTGCGCTCTATGCAGCAGCACTAACTGTGCTGTTGCATTCAGAACACAGCTCAGCCCCCATCCGGGAACAGGGTCCACATACACATACTGTATATACATATAAACACATATTTACACACACTGTATATACACAAACACATACATGCACATATATACACAAATACACAAACATATACATACACAAAAATACATACACATCTATAAACAATAAAAACAGTATAGATACATGTACATTTTATGCAGCTGCTGTTCCCTTCATTAGGCCCCGCCCCCTCACGCCAAAATCCCGCGATTCGGACCCACTTCGGCCACAATAGCTGCAGGGGAAGTAGCTCCGTCAGTGTGCGCTACTGGTGGGGGCCCCACCGGACGATCGCCCCCCCCCCCCTTAATCCGACCCGGTGTCTGCGAGATCGCATGCAGTGCCCCCTAAGCCACGGCATGGTTGACATGCTGTGGACGTTTGGGGGGCAGGGAAGGGGAGGCGACAGCCAGCATCCCAGGGAATGGGGGCATGTCGGCCTCATTTTTTGGACACGCCACGCCCAGTGTCTGCGACTTCTGATGCAGCTTCATTGGCCCCAGCCAAACACAGGCTATCCTGAGTATGCTGAGGTGATCCAATGAATGCATCCTCAGATGCAGCAGATCACAGAAGCCAGTAAAGCAGAAGTTGACAATGAGGATTTCCCAATGTAAAAAGTATAAATTTAATTTGTATACTCTCTCGATGGAATATGCTAGTTGCTAAGCAGTAATGGTCTTCAATATACAATAATAAATCAATACAAAGCATCACAAATGTCATGGAGCTAGAATAAGTTAATTATTTAATACTTAAAATCTATTTTTTCCCATTGAAATCTTTTACAGATTATAACCACCCTAGAGAAGGAGACAGGTTTTGACACTGAACTGAAGCACTTGTTGCAGCTCAAAAAATTAATTGCTGATAGGAAGAAGTGTACATGGGAATAAGTCCATACACCCCGGATTCCCAGAGACTCTTCTCAGACATGCTCATAGATATTGTGGAAGTGGTAACGTCGGCTGTTTAAATTCAACTTGTATCATCACTTTTTAACATGAAACAAAATAAGTTCCGTTTTCCTGGAATCCCTACTAAGCCTAAAAAATGATTACATTTACAAAGTATAAAGCACCATTCCTCAGCTAAGTAGCATTTGGACTGCCACTCAGCCAGTGTAATTCTCTAATAATATTTACACCTTCATAGTGGTAATGTCTCCCTTAAAGACTACATGGATTCACATCAGAGCTAACATAACAGCTGGTCACAGCGCCCCACAAGTGTACCAGGTCCCATAGGTAACCAGCAGTCACTAATTATGCCCCAGCTCTGCAGTGATTGTGCCATCACATGTTATACAATCAAAGCATTAACAAACGTGTAAGCAAATTTTTGCACTGCTCCATTGATAAATGTATGTATGTATGTATGTATGTATGTATGTATGTATGTATGTATGTAATGACAAGTTCCTCCTTGTGATTCTTCTATTAACTCAGATTCTCATAGATACAGTATATAGCCTGGACATCATCCTCGTAATCAGTTTTATGGAGTAAATAACATCTACTCATTACAAGCTCTGCAAGTAATGTGTAGCTGCTACAAATACAGCAGCAGTCTTAGTGCCAATAGGCTCCTATGACAGTTTTATTGCATTTTATTTGTCACTCCTTGTTTCCTATTGGTTGTATAGACAAAAAACACAGATACCCATATGACATGGCCTTTTGTCCAATTTAAATATGACAAAATCTCGGACCGACTACTTGATTTCATTGGCAAATGCACATCTTCAGCATGTAAGGTTGCAACCTGCTTAGCAAACCAGTAAAACTATTAGGATGACACTGTGTAAAAGATTAGATGGAGGGGCTGTGGTGCTTTTAGGAAAACTAATTCTTATATGGATATGTTCATTGTTACAATGAACATATCCATATAAGTAGCACCTACAATTGTATATTTCATGCTCTCATTATGTTTTGGAACATAAAATACTTGGAAATATTAAAATGATACCTACGTTATTTTAAAATGCTTACTGTACATTTTAACTTCATAAAGATGTTTCAATAAATGTTAACATAAACATGGTTTAGTCTTTTACATTGTGCTTGCAATCACTAAGACAAGGCACATTCATAAACTATTAAGATGGACACTAATATTTTGCCCAAAGACTAGGCCGATTCAGATCGAACAAAACAATCCCGAAAAGCTGCCAATATACGCCATACACACTATCCGATAATCGTTTAGGTCCAAACAATCCTTTTGATTCCAGATAGTCCCATCTCCATAGGGGAATGCTAATTAATTAGCAGACATCGGCCAAGGTCCTTATATACTGCACTTTCTGAATGATACCTAAATGACAAAGCACGTGCTGCACTCACTTTATCGGGAGCCGATCAGACTGGTTTTTGACCAACCACCTGGCGTTGCATATACACCACACAATTATCAGCTGTGTCTCAGATATACTATATCGGGCCAAGAATCGCATAGTGTGTACCTAGCCTTACGCCAATCCACATTACAAATTGCTTTTCTTATTATTATGTACTATTAGGTCCATGTAACCAGGTTAGTGACACCAGATCCCAAGCAGTGTGTTAGTGGCGGAACCTCAGAAGAAGGTTCTACCATCCATTATTTCTGAAATATACCAAATGGGGAACCGAAGACATTTTTTAAAGATTGTTTTTGTACATTATTTTTTTCCCCCGGTATGAACATATGGTAACCAGTTTGTTACCGATACAAGTACTTTGTTGCCCACAATCAATTTTCGAAGTATGGATATTCCAAATTACCCAGTCAGCCATCAAAGTATTTGCCAAGTGTTGAGGTAAAATAGATATATAGGACATTACAAAATTCTTGGATCTTAGGGCAATACCACAAACAATGAAAAAGTTCTCCTTACAGCAGATGGAACTGTAGTAGTTACCGTCTGCTGTTGTATGTTAAAAAAATTATCTTTGGTATGAAAAACTGTAGAGGTTTGGAAATGTATTTCTCTATACAAACTAGACACAGATTGCTTTTGCCATTGTTGTGTGTACTTGTAAAATGTGTATAAAGTCTACATGCAGGAACAATAATTTCCATTTTGCCATACACCATTATGTTGGTAGGGTCTAATTGTATGCTTTGACTTGTGTGCAAATAAATTAGAGTTGAGGAGGGCATTGAGGTAGAAGGCACCAGGGCAAAAAAATCCAGGCTTTTTTTTCTATCAATTTACCACCTTCCAAGGCCTTGAGTTTACTATACGCCAAATAGACAGTATTATAATGGCCATCTAAAAATATTTGGAGCGATTAAGACAAGCATACAGGGATAACATTTCAGCATTTTATGGATACCTGTAACCCAGTGGCGTCCCTCCCCGCGTTGTCGCCTGGTGAAATGGGCTCACGTACTTGGGAGTATGAGACACCACATCATGCCTCAGTTATCAGCAGGTACACTTCACAGGTTTACCATACACTAGCAGGGCTATTTAAAATGTGTACTAGAGAACTCCCAAAACACAGTAACTGCAGTACCCTCCCTCGATTCTAGGTTGTGCCGCTTCTGTAACTCTTTGGAAGGTAATCTGAACAAATTTGTTTATAAATATATATTTAAATCAGCAACACCAGCAAAGGTCATTAAAGCTATGTCCTGGCTTTTCATAGAATCTGCTGGCTTGCTCAAGTGGAACACGTTCAATGAAACCAAGAAAGGTATATGTATGTTATAATTCAAGGTATAGCATATGTTCTAGGGACCAGAAGATTGACAGAGTTTTAATCTCCCCAAGAATGCAAAGGTCTGTGTAGAGTATATATAGAAATATGTTAGAAGTGAACTTTGGGCACCTAACCCACCTTCCGTAGCCATCATCAAAAAATAGTATTATCACTATATATTCGGTAGTATTTGAGGGTAAGTAATATTTGACAATTCAATTGCACTGGTGTCATACAGGTGTATACAAACACATTGAAAGAATACTTCCCAACTGTAATGCTTTGTAATTTCAGTATATGCCAATCGGTCTCAGCCGATGAGGACCTGGTTTATATGTAAAACGAAAATATACAAAATATGGTGTGGTATTTCAATACAGATTATTCCAACGTTTTACAATAAAAATAGTGCATCTAGCGGAATACACTATATACATACTTTATTAAAAAATAGCACAAAACGTACACATTAGTGCAACTGACCCGATGCACACTCCATATATGTAAATTAAAATATCATTCAGAAACACAGGCTTTTAGCTCCTGGTAATTCCACAATTTTTCAAAATTAGAAGTCCCTCTTATAAGGGCCCAGTAGAGTTCATCCGGAGGCCTCCACCTTTATTTCTACGGGCCCTTATAAGAGGGACTTCTAGTAATTCCCCATTTCTGCTTAAAATAGGAGCTAAAAGCCTTCTATGTTTCTGAATATTTTCATTTACATATGTGGAGTGTGCACTGGGTCAGTTGCACTAATGTGTATGTTTTGTGAAATTTTGTATAATGTATTTATGTGTATATGGTGTATTGCTCTAGATTGCACTATTTTTATTGTAAAATGTTAGATTTATTATTCTATGTATTGAAATACCACACCATATTTTGTATAATATATTTGTTTTACATATAAACCGGATCATCATCGGCTGAGACCGATTGGCATATACTGAAATTACAAAGCATTACAGTTGGGAAGTATTTATTCTGTGTTTGTGTACACCTGTATGACACCAGCGCACTTGAATTGTCAAATATTACTTATCACTGTGTAGAGGATAGAATACAGAGCTACAGTATATAGAAATTAATACGCAAGTTGTTTTTGTCAAATTATAGCTTTATTGGGTAATCTAAATTGCCTAGAATCATTGTTTTAATCTTGTTTAGTGCATAACATAATAAATACCTTATTGTGGTTAAGTTTGTATTAGACATTGACAAAAAAAAATCACAAAATCTAATAAAAATATTGGATTAAAAAAAATAAATAAATCAGTGCACAATTGTCTGTAAACTAGATTCAGCTGTTTGACTAATCTCCTCTTCCTCTGTACTCCTGCGCTGATGCCCAGAGCCATTGGTCTCCATCCTGCTGCGCTCTGTAGGAGGACCAAGTTCTTCCAGTTGTTTCCTCTGTGTCATTTCCAATTCCTCAAGTCGCTTTTGAAGCATGGAAAGTTCTCTTTGGTGTTGTTGCTCCTAGAAAATGTGCACAAAAAACATATATCTTAAAGTCTATAAAAAGGAAAAATATGCTCTCCTAGGGGCATATTTACTAAAGTGTGGGTTTTTAGAATTGGAGATGTTGCCCATAGCAACCAGTTTCTACTTAACATTTAACTAGCATCTTCTCGAAGATAATAGATAGAATCTGATAGGTTGCTATGGGCAACATCTCCACTTCTAAAAACTCACTTTAGTAAATATACCCCATAGAATCTTATTTGTAGCACAATAGAAATATTTTGCCCAAGTGATATGGTCTTAATTAATTGCTTGCCATGGCTTTATAACAGTGAATTTTATTAGGAGAAAAAATTAAGAGTGATGTGATATCTACAACAAAGTAGTGCAGTGGCTACAGGCAGTCTGGTACAATGATTATTATGCAATTAAACCAATTCCCAAACTCAGTCTTCAAGTCATCCTAAAGCTGGCCACACATCTAAAGATTATCTGTCCAACCAGCCAACTAGTTAATTTAACAAACTTGTCTGAACGACCAGTTTCATCGGTTTTCTGGCACTTAGGAGCAAATTGCTGATCATCAGTAACTCCCATACGTTACCAGATTTTGATTCCAACCAATCAACTAGTTGGATGGTTGGACAGATAATCTTTAGATGTGTGGCCAGCTTAAAGGGGGCATCCACTAGACGATTTTAGCAGGCGATTGAACGATAACGACGTCGTTACCGTTCAATCGTTTAAAAATTGTTTATAAATCATGCAGTGTTTGGTCGTTAACGATCAACGATGCGCGCTCCTGCTGGTCGTTTGATCGTCTCGTCAGTCGACTGAACATGCAGGTCAATTTCACTTGATCTATTCAAGATAGTTTGCAAATCGTTCAGACTGAAAGATAAAATTTCAAAGGGAAAAAATTAAGGGAAAATAGTTTAGAGATTGGACAGGTAGTAGATCGTCTAGTGGATGTGCCCCTTAACAGTCCAGGTTTTAAAGGATATCCATGCTTGGCCATAGGTGACTTAATTAGTACCTCAGATAATTTGATTAACCACCTGTGCTCATCCATGGCTCTCTCTAAAACCTGAACTGTTGGTGTGCCTTGAGGACCACATATGGGAACCTCTGGGTAATGCAGATATATATATATATATATATATACACATACATACACACACACACACACACACACAATCTATATAGATAGATCTATATCTATCCACACACGACATAGAAGGCGGCACTCACAGGTCTTTGAACCAAATAATCCACTACATGTATGCCTTGTATATTGGTGTGTTCTTGATAAAAGTCTATGGGACTGAAACGTTGAACGAGACGTGACACAGTTGACAGAAGGCGGCACTCGCAAGTCTTTGATCCAAAGAATCCACTCTATTTCATTTGTGCATTTGGGTGAGATACAAAACTTCTAGGGTGGCACCAGGGCAAGTATAAACTTATTACCAGTGGAGTGCCAGGATTATATATTTACACAGGCAAAGATTCCAAAGCAACTCAAACAATTGAGTAATGTACATCAATCTTTAGAACCAACAATCTTGCGTATTATTGCATGAAGTATTATTTCAGTAGTACCATAAAGTATGTACGTATGCCATTGATAAGACTAAAAGTATGAAGCCCTTCAAGCTAAGTATCTGAAAAGAAGAAAAAAAAAAAAGTTTACCTGAGCATTGTGGAAAGAAAATTCTGCGTCTGGGAGCATTGTGGATGACAAATAACCAACTGGATTCAAGAACCCAGATGTTGCAATATTTGGTCCAAGTATTAAACTGCGAAACTCATTGTGTCTGCGCTGAAGATCCTTTAGCCTTTTCTGAAGACGTACATGTTCTTCCTGTGGAATGTTCTGTCTAAAAGTAGACATAAATAGAGGGGCATTTAATAAATGTAGCCGATAGGTCTTCGTTCTAGAAAACATTTCAGATATAAAAGGACACCTTAAATACCCCCTAAAACACACATCAGAATAGGAGAATTTTATCAAAGCTTGGAAAGAGATAAAAGTGTGAGATAAAGTACCGACCAATCAGACTGTAAAATGTATGTTAGAAGCTGATTGGTTAGCATATTATTGGGGGGGGGGGGGGGGAATTCATTTAGCCCCAATAATTTGTCAGGGGTGAAAAAAATATGGTAACCTCGGGCTTTAACACCTGGGGCTATTCAACTACAGCCTTTTTTCTCACCTGATAATTTATCTATTAACACGTGCACCCGATACAGCAGGCATGGGGAACCTCAGGCCCGGGGACCGTATAAGGTCCTCGGAATCATTTGGTGTGGCCCTCTGAGCTTTTTTTCTGCTAGCCTCATCTGGCTAGCAGGTGCCTAGAATGACACCCTGCAGCCAGAATCTATGCAGCTTCAGTCTGTCACACCGCTACCCATACAGCTCCCCGGAGCATCCTCGGGATGCTCCCGGCATTGTTGTAATCACCGGCGAGTACGGCCCAGCCCCCTTGTAATGTTACATGGCCTGCACCAGGCCCGCGAATAATGGCCCTCGTCAGAACAAAGTCTCCCCACCCCTGCGATTCAGGCACATCGTTTTGTGTGTACCCGCTAGGTCGCTGAGTATGCACTTTCCTGCGGGTCGTCAGTGACATCCTCCGTCGCACTACATGCAGGGCTGATGGGGGATGTAGTTAGCGAGGGCCATGCTGGCCCCCCCTCTGTCGCTGCCTGCATCGGCAAGTGTGTATGCACTTGGCAATGCCGGCTCCCCCCACCGTATGCACTTGGTGACGCCGGCTCCCGTCGCTGCTGATGTTAGGCTGGGTACACATCAGTTGGCGGCAGAGGGAATATGCGCACATGACACACTAACATATCTAGTTGGATGCACAGTAATTCTGTCTGGAACCTGCTAACCAAAGTCAGAATAAGCTGGTTGAATTATTAGCCTGATTCATCTAGCTATTGGTTGCTTAACTGCTGGCCACTCTTCCAACTGCACATCATAGAGTACCAGCAAACTCTTTGTTTTGCTAAGACAAGACATACAGTTTTAGAGCACAATCATCTAAATACGAATGCCATCTCTGATCCACAATGGATCTAGTAAAAGATGGCTTTATTTTTTTGGTTGTACTGGAAAGAAACATCACTTTAGGCTGAATCGTATATAAACACTGCCCTATGCATATGAAAAATGAATTAAGCCGAAGCACAATAGATTACCAAGATCCAAGACTTGTCAAATGGAAGCAATAGCCAAAAGGAGAAGTCACTTTCCATGTTTCCATTTCAAACCAACAGTCTCCAGAAGTACAAACAGAGCTTCTGGAAGTGCTGAGAGAATTACATTAAGGGTCCGCAGTGATGTAGGAGGGTTACACAGAGGCTGGATGTGCAACATACTCTGCTAAAAACCTAATGTCCGGAATTGAGGCTAAATTACCTCTGAAAAAAAATGGATAACTTTGTTTTTTTTTTTTAAAATGGAGTTCGAGCCCATAATCAAATAAAGAGTGAAAGAATGATTCAGAGATGCACGGAATTGCAGAGCCACACACAAGCGGCTGTGCAATTCCGCCCTTCTAAAATTCATATGCAGCAGGATGTGTCTGTAGGAAACAGACACCTCCTTGCTGCATCTCTGCGACAGAGGTCGCAGCCTGAGAATCACCATCACAATCAATGGTTGCGATGGTTGCCCCTTTAGCCAGGCTGCAGTAGCTGAAGCTCACCGCAGCCTGGCAGCTTGAGAAGCCAGGAAATTTACGCAAACCCTGGCCTTGTCCCTCCCAGAAAACAGGCGACAAACCCACGTTTCCGGCAACGCTGCCTAGGAATGCCCCTGCTCCTTCCGGTCAGAAAAGAAGGAGCCTTGGAGGATAAAAACCCAAGAGGAGAAAAGCTTTAAAAAAAAAAAAAAAAAAAGTCTAAAAAGACGGGGGAGGGGGGGGTGCATGGCCTGGCTGCCATTGGGAGAAGCTGCGTCTCTGGTGAGCTTCCGGGGGAATCCTCTTTCTGGCAGTACCGTGGGTCTGTGGGGCGCCAACCTCACTTTTCCTACAAAAGTGGGGATTGGGGGACTAGGTCAGTGGAGCCAGGGTCCACCTCCTGTGGTCCTGCAGGTTGTGCCTTGTCCGCCCATCTGAAGCCCTGGTCTCAATTTCTGGCGGGCTCTGGTGGAGGGGATCTGGAGTGATGTTTCCCGGCGCTCTTACTGTTCAGCCAGAAAGCCCGAAGCCCCTTCCGCTTACACTGTCAGTGTCTGCAAGTGCAGCCGCATAAGCCTGCAGAACTAGCGATGACTCACCCATCACTGCTGCCTTCGACTCTGCTGCTGGCCCAGCATAGTGTCCTGTGGGCTCTCCTCCCCAGTGGCCTGCACCGGGTGTCACCCTTCAAGGGGGTGACACCAAAAAGAGCAGCTCACACATCCGCGGCCCGCACCCCATCCACAGACACGTCCGCTACCAGTACACTCCAGCCAACCCCAAACGGGATGGCCCTGCACGGCGCCGCGGGCCAGTTCATTCTCTCACAGCGGCCGGCGTCCACAGCCACACAGCATCTCTGTGCCTGTGTGTGGCTCTGGACGCAGGCCGCGGTGACGTCCTGACGCACGCGACACGCCGGCTCCGCTTGTGGTTCTGGGAGGGAGAAGGAGGTGCGCGCCCAGACACCCCAAGTGCAAGCCAGCCTGGACATCGTGAAGAGAGATAAGTAGTACTGCACAGGGGAGAGGGCACAGCATAAGGTGCATTACTGGGGGCGTTCTGGGGCCACTGCATAGGGGCACTACTGGGGATACTGTAAAGGGGGGCACAGTATAAGGGCACAGCATAAGGAGCAGTACTGTCTGGCGCACTGCATAAGGGGAGCTCCTGGTGGTATTGTATAAGGGGCACTGCATTAGAACACTACTGGGGGTACTGTATAAGGGATGTTACTGTATAAGGGACACTACTGGGGGCACAGCGTAAGGGGCTCCAATACAATACTTTTCACTATGGGCTTCTCCCACCCTTCAGAGTCCAGGGAGGTCCACAGATACTCCCTCCTCCTTCCTGATAGGTGGGTTGGTACCTCATACTTTCTTTGTTAATTATCTGCACTAAAGCTTTTTAGGTGTCTGTGGTTGCAACGTTTCTCCACAGTTGCCTCCTTACGCCGATAGATTTGGTCCTGGGCCTAGTGGCGAAACTGATTTAGGTTTAGTAATGTCCTGGGGGGGGACTTAGGGTTAGGCACCTCCCCCAGGGAGGGTTAGGTTTAGGCACTACCGCAGAAGTTTTAGGGTTACGCACTACCAAGGGAGAGGGGGGGGGGGGGGGGAAGAGGGGATGGTTAAGATACTTACCTTCCTTCATCGTGATCTCCTCCTGTCAGGCTTCCGCGGTCGGTCGGCTAAAAACAGAAGCCGGTATTTCATTCCCATTCCGATGCTGGGGGGCAATTTCAACTGGTCCCTAGATCCTACTCTAGACTCATCCAAGATCACCTAGATATTCGAATAAACTCAATCGTTGAGACAAACGTTCCTTACATGATCATCAATTGGTTGATATATGGCGTATACATCACCCCACGATGCGGGATTACTCCTACTCGCACCCACAAAAGTTTTACACTAGACTCAATATCTTTCTATCTCACAAGTTTCTGCATTTAGCAATAGATACCACAATAGGCAATATTTCTTGGTCAGACCATGCCTCTATCTAGTTTAAGATTAGGTTGCCCTCACCTAGCCACAAGACTTATTCTTGGCGTTTAAATGACATGTTGCTTCAGGGCCTGATTCAGCAAGGAACACAAAGGAGAGAACGCACACACCAGTCTGCGAGAATATGCTAATCAATGCATACACACGGAGACAGCAGCACAAGATGCAGACGCCCAGCCCTATATTAAGCCCCCCATCTCGCTTTACTCAAAGTCTGATCAGTACGCAAGATAGCGTAAACATCGTGACATCAAGAACCATCGACCACATTTGCATAATAGTGGATGACCAGACCTCACGCAGGGTCTTGGCAACTTCCTATGCTTGCCTAATCAGGCCCTCAGTCTGTAGACGACAAATTCAGGAAGCTATTGAAGATTACATTGCCTCAAACGACCTCCTTGATACGTAAAAGGTATCAATTTGGAAAGCACACAAATGTGTCCTGCGTGGGAAACTTATTCAGCTCGGGGCACATTTAAAAAAGCAGCGGCTAGCAGAGAGGAAGGCTTTATTGCGGAAGATACAGACCCTAGAACTTGTGCACAAGTCTTCCCTATTTGCGGAGACCCTTCAGTCTCATATAGATGCTCGCAAGGCCCTTAATGTTCTTATGTCTGAAAATTAAATTAGATGCACGGAAATGTCGTAGTCGTTATTTTCTTTGGGGAAATAAACCCAGCACGACGCCCAACTTACCTTCGTTCGGTATGCCGGGCATCGGTATTTTGGCGGGTGGATAATGATAGGCGTCGGTATTTCGCTGCCTATCAGTCCCTTGCCAGGATTTCCAAAGTCGGGAAGCAGACTGTCGGGATTTCGACCGTCGGCTTCTTGGCACCCTCATATATAAAAAAGTCCATCTTGATATTTTTATAATTCCACAAAGGATATAGCCTCAGCCTTTCACTTGTATTACTCCAAATTATATAATTTGAAAGGTCTGAGAACGGAGGATGATTTGGTATTAAAAAATAAGACTTACCGTAAAATCTCTTCCTTGAAGTCCATCTGGAGGATGCCATTACTCTGGGTTATGCATAGTGAGGTGTGGAGGACACTAACTTAACTGAAAACTAGCTCCCACACCCTATATAAACCCCTCCCCTTCCACCCTAAGCTCAGTCTTGTACTGTCCAAGAGGCTCCGACTGCCCGAGTCGAATGAGCCCGAATTGAGGCCGGAAACGTCATACCTGAGGACAAATACGCCTGCCTAATAGCAGAAGTTACCCATCTAGTGGTGGACCCTTTCGAGGCAAGCCAGCCTCTCTTTGGTGCCTAAAAGACGCAGCACGGTGCAACACATGTACCACATCCAACAACCTTAAGTAGCTCCTAAATTCTGTCGAAAAGCCAGGAGGACAATATCCTGGTTAATGTGAAAAGCTGCTACCACTTTTGGCAGAAAAGGCGGCTTAGTGCGCAACACTACCCTATTCTCATGAAAAAGTAGAAGCGGATCTTTACAGGAAATGGCCACTAATTCTGATACCTTTCTGGCCTAAGCACTGGCCAAAAGGAAAACAACCTTCAGAATGAGATATCACAATTCTATTGAATACAAAGGCTCAAATTAAGCCTTTTGAAGGTCTCCCAAAACGAAATTCAAGTCCAAAAGGAGGAACCGGTGGGACATAAGGAGGCTATATGAAAAAAAAACCCTGCAAGGTGGTCTGAACCTCTGGAATGGTGAAACAGAATTGATCGAGCCGAAATCTGCCCTTTAAGAGAAGACAATTTAAAACCCTCAACTAAACCTTTTTGTAAAATAGAGAAAAGAGGCGTGACACTCAACTTTTCAGGAGATATATATCTTCCAAGTTCGATGATATATCCGTAACTGGTTTATGAGCCTGTATCATGGTTTCTACCAACTATGCTGAAAACACTTTTGCTCTCAAAATATCGGATTCAAGAACCATGCTGTCAAAGCCAATCGTGGCAAATCTGGGTATGGACCCTGAAGTAACAGATCTGGACGCAGTGACAGATGAAACGGAACAGCTGCCAACATATTCTGAAGAACTGTGTACCAATGACGGCGTGGCCAGTCTGGTGGCACGGCCAGTCATTCTGGTGGCTCCAATCGAATTCGCTGGTTTACTTTTGATAACATTACTAGAGGAGGAAAGATCTATCCCAGTTTGAATACGCAAGGTGCTGTCATGGCATCCACCATAGATGCCTGAGGAGCCAGGGACAGAGATCCGTACCTTGGAAGTTTCCTGTTTAGATGAGAAGCCATTAGATCTATTTCTGGAACTCCCCATCTGGCCACTATTTCTGTGAATACCACCTGGTGTAATTCCCATTCCCCTGGATGCACACTGTGCAGACTTAAGAAGTCCGCCTCCCAGTTGTCCACACCTGGAATGTGAATTGCTGAAATAACTGGGACCCAATTTTCTGCCCAATGAATGTCAGCTGCGTTTGCCACCCTGCTTGTTTATGTAAGCAACTGCTGTGGCATTAGCTAATTGGATTCGCACTAGTAAATTCGTTAGATAGCACTGGGCCTGGATCAATGTATATCCAATTACCCTTATTCTAGTATATTGATAGGAAGAGCTGTTTCCTGAACAGACCAAAAGACCCTGTAAAGTGTGTCTAGAACAACCGCTCCCCAGCCTGTAAGGCTGGCATCTGTAGATATAATATAATCTCTCACCCTTTTCCTCTCAATCCCTACTTGCTTATATCACGGTTATACTAAAGGAAGGGAAAGACCCGGCTCAGTGTGCCAGCTGCCCATATCCCTGTTAAATGTAGATTTGAAGCGCCTTGTTAAAATTAATTGCTAACCGCCTCAAATTACTTCTTCCTAATTTGATCCATTCGGACTAGTTGGGCTTTGTTCCTGGTCGCCAGACCAGGAACAATACCACCAAGGTTCTATACCTAATTCATGTGACTTACTGTCAGCTGATCCAAACTATACTCCTGTCTACAGATGCGGAAAAAGCGTTTGACAGGGTGGATTGGGATTCCCTGCTGGGTGTGCAGGAACATTTGGGTTTGGGTCGGATTGGTATCCAAAGGATACGAGCTCTCTACACCAACCCTACAGCACGTGTTAATATTAACATATTTGTTGGACCCTGTTCTGATATCAAATGCCACTCGCCAGGGCTGCCCTTTATCTCCTCTAGCACTTGTTCTTTGTATGGAGGCCTTGGCAAGGGCCATTCAATGGAAAATCAACATATCAGGAGTATCAGTGAGTAAAAACAACTTTAAAATTAGCCCTCTTCGTGGACGTCTTTTGGCCATAACAACAAACAATTGGTTTCGGTTCCCAACCTTCTTCATGAGTTTCAGCGTTTTGGCTCCCTCTCCAATTTTAAGATGAATTTGTGCCAAATCCGTTGCTTTGATTCTTAGGGCCGAATTCAGTTAGCCGCGAATTGGATTAGCCTTATTCGTCTGTTTTGACGCAATGTTTTCTCCATGCGCGTCTCCGTTTTTTCGCCCTATTCAATTGTAAAACAGGCGAAAACGCAGATAGGCGAATGTTTTGGGGAAATCAGTCTGTATCCCATAAAAAGCTTCAGTGACCATGGGAATCAATATAGAATAGTAGTAGTAGCCCTAATTAAAGTATTTAGTGAACTTATTATGTTGTACAGGGCTGTTATGAAAATATGCATATATATGTGTGGAAAAATTATAGAAAGCAATGTGTTTTCTGAAAAATAAGTATCGTAGTTAAATTTGGGGTACCTGAAAATGTACTAGTATATTTTGAGGCCTCTAAAATGAGGATTTAAAAAATCTCAAAAAACACCTGTCTCATCCATATAGCCCCCTAAAGTACCAGGCCCCCCGCTTTTTACCCATTTTCCAACACTTTTTAAATTTCGCCCCAAAAAAGAAATTTTTTTCAGGCGAAGATATTTAACTTTTTATGACTAATTAGACATTAGGGGGTGGTGTCCAAAGGATTCTGAACCAAGTCCCCTCATTTGTACCCCACAATATGGATTTTGCACTTCTTTTCTCCTGCCTTTTGCGGGAGAAACTTTTTCGCCATTTTTTTCCTATGGAGTTTTCAACTACGCGAAAACTCCTGGAAATTGAATACCTCTGTATACTTTGAAAACAAGCGAAAAGTGCAAATCTGCGAAAACTTTTCTCCAAACAGCACTTTTCGCGGCTAATTGAACTCAGCCCTTACTGTGGATCAGGCTACTTTACAAGGCTTACTATTTTTAAATTCACGTGGCATCCTACGCATATTAAATACCTGGTTAGTCTTACATAAAAACCCCCTCCCAGATCTTCTCCATCAACTTTCCTCCATTACTTAATAAGATCAAATCAGATTTTCAAACCTGGCGCTCTAAGAGGATCTCGTGGACAGGGAGGCTTGGAGTAATCAAAATGAATGTTCTACGGAAGGGTCCTCTATCTTCTGCAAACTCTTCCCATCTCAATACCGCTCTCATGGTTCAAGGTATTGCACCGTGTTATCAGAGATTATGTGTGGGCGGGTCATAGGCCACGTTTTACGCATGAGGTGTTCTATAGACGTAAACCCCCCAAGTGTTTTCAACTGCCACATTTCCTCTTATTACCATGCTGTGTTGCTTACAAGGGTTATGGAATGTTGTAAAATAGTTTACAGAAAACAATGTGTGACAATAGAACCTGCCTCTCTCCCCCTACTTTGACCCCTGAGTTTCCCTGGCTACATACCCTACGCCACCCCCTGCTGGGCCCTATTATTTCTTGCTGGCAGCGTTTCCGGTCCCAGCAGCTCCTGTCACCTAGACCAGCCCCTTTAACTCTATTTGGAAATCCGGCTTTTTCCCCAGGGCTTGTGCCCAACTCATTTCATGTATGACTCTTACAAGGGATCTTGACAGTAGGCCAATTGCTTGACTCCTTGTGTGTTATGAGTTTCTCTTCAGTTCAGACTAAATGGGACCTGCCTAACAGGGAGATCTGGCAATATCTCCAGGTTAAGCACTTCCTTCTAGGCCTGGGACCCACTAGTACCTATGGCCGTGGGCTCACTCTGTTTGAAAACACATTGTGCACGTCACTCCTATTCCTCACACCCTTTGTCCTTTATTTATAAAATTACTGATTGTTGACCTCTTTTCCACGAGGGATTGGGAGATCAATTTGCAGGGTTTAGTAGGGGGTTGAGGACGATTGGCAGGAAATTTTTCGTAACATTCTCCAGCTCACTTAGTGATAGTGATAGAGACACTCACTTGGTGATAGAGGCACACTACAAAGTTATCTTGTTGGCATAGTTGTCCTAGTTTATTGGCTAAAATGTATCCTGGGGTGCCTAATTCGTGCTGGAGATGTAAAGAAGTACCCAATGCCTCATTACATATCTGGTGGGAATGCTCACTACTGCGTCCCGTTTGGGATAAGGTATTAGAGACTGCAGGTATTATCCTACAGGAGTACCTGCCATCCTGTCCTAGTTTCTGGCTTTTGAACCTCTTAAGACCACCACAGGCACTTTTTAAGAAAACTCTTCTGCAACATATACTCAGTGCCTCAAAAGCGGTCATCCCAGTGCATTGGAGGTCTACTACTGTCCCTTCCATGAAAGAATGGTGTGCTCGGCCTGACCATTACATGTCTATGAATGACATATACTTCCTTTACTGCATGGTCATCAAGACATCACAGTGATCTGGTACCCCTGGCTCCTACATAAAGAATCTGATCATTACAAATCTTGGCAGTGAGGATCCTTCCTTTCCATTCCCCCCCCCCCCCCCACCCCCTTTTTTTTCATTTCCTACTTTTCTCTCCTTATTATGGTTGTCTCTTCTATTTGTTTTTGTATACTTTATTTGAGTTTATTTATTTGTAAAATGTGATCCCACCCCCCGGGCCAGAAACAGATGATGGCCGTTTAGTGTGCATGAACGATGATCATCTGCAGATCACTCGATCTGCAGATATATCTGTATAGTGTGTACCCACCATTAGAGAGACAATATTTACATTATGTAAAACGTACTACAGTTTGTTTTGCTGGTTCTGTACCAGCTATGACATGTTCAATGATTTTTGTGTTGGTTTGCAACAAACAAATTTGCAAAAAAAAAAGTCTAAAAAAGACAGAGTAACCTTAGACACAGCCTGTCATCAAAAGCCTGTGTGTGAAATACTTATTTATGGTGGGATTTTCCAGCTCCTTAGAATCCTTTAAGTTTTTAAACTGAGAAGTGGTTGGTCAGTGGAGGAGTTTCAGGTGAAAATCGTTTAGAGCCAGGTCCAAACTATAGGGTGGATGATTGGCCTCCCACCCAAAACTGTGAGAAGTGATGGGCATCCCAGCCAATCATCATGCATATTTGTTTGTTCATTTTTGAACATATCACATCACTTCACACGTCACCATATACCAGCTTTAATTGACGATAAATTTTAGCAGGTCTCACTTGACATTCAAGAATCGACTAACTCTTCACCCCCTAGTTGGAGGGATTTTGTATTGTAGGGTTCATTTTACCAACGCAGTGTAAGTAAATAATGAATGGTATCTTTCAGATTTCATTCTTATGCTGGGCATACACCGAGATAAAATGCCTGTCAGACTAACAGAAATTTTTATATGACAAGCGGATATCATGGCCATACACAGATATTTCACACTATCGATATCTGCGTTCCTCTTTTGGGGAGGAAACATTTCCCACGTTCCACCCCCGTGTAGAAACAGGGAAAAGGTCAGGCGGTCGGCTTGCATTGGACAGACTGCCAGATGCGGCTGACCAATCAGATCTTTCAGACATGCTGGTCAATTTCAGTATATCAGACAGACAAATTACTGCTTGGTTGCAGCAGTACACTGTTCAATTATCGGCCGGATCAGCTAATTATTGGCTGATCAGATCAATAACTGAACAGTGTATGACCTGCATTACTCAAAATAGAAATGGAGAAATTCTCTGCGACTGTTCTGAACTGTAAACGCAAACTGTTCAATAATCTGCAGTTCAGTTGAAATACAACCATTACTCTGAGAAGTCACTGTCAGAGAACCAGTGCTATGCCAGGCAGGGACAGCCTGAATGGGCACTCACCTATTTAAGACAGATTTTTCAGTCTCAAGTTCTTCTTTCTTAGCTTCCAAAAGTTCTATCTTCTCTTTAAATTTTCTGCATCTGTTTTCATGTATACTTTTTCTCTGCAAAAAAACCCCAATAATAATAATAATAATTATATATCATTATTAACAATGCTATTTATATATCAATTCAGAAATAGTTGACAAGGCTAACAGTAGTGGTGAAGCATTTGAAGACCCGATACACAGATATTGAGATATGTAGTTTAACATGTTCAGTAAAATCCAGATGCTATTGGACTCTATTTGTAGAAAAGACAATGAAAATATCCATTATCAGGACAGTTTGTGTCAAAGCTTACATTCTGATATTTACTAAATGGAACACATACAGTGTGACATGACTTGCAGAAGTCCAGGAGTAAAAAACAGATTTTAACAGCAACTCTAATCTGTTGAAGATCAAACCTGTGAATATTTCAATGTTAAGCTGGGCACACACCTAAAAGCTATATCTGCAGATGGTTGTTCATACACACTAACACACCATCACAGTCATCTGGCCGTGGGTCCCGCTGTGCCCCCCTCCTCTGCTGCAAGTGTATGGTCGGTCGACTGACCGCCAGTACACACAGCATGATCTGCCATCAGATATGCTGCACAGCCGAGGAGATACGTCTGTGTATCACATCATTCACAGACATATCACTGGTACACACTGGCCGACGGGCACACGATATATATCGGCTAATATATCTGCCAGTGTGTATCCAGCATAAGACTGCACAGCGGTCACCCCATGACATGGCTCAGCCAGTTAAATTCAAAATGTAATCATTACAACACAATATCTATTGGTGCAAGACAAGTAAGAAAGTTAGGAGACTGCTCAGAGTTTTACGATTATAATTTACACATAATGGTTGAACTATTAAAAAGAATGGTGAGAGCATGAGCAGGGCACTTCAGCCCTCTAACATTCTTGCAGTCAAGACAATTTTCACCCTTGGCGAATGCAAATATGCACACTAATATGCAAATATTAAAAGCAACTGAAGCACCCCTGGTATCCGTATTATATACAATTTTATTTAAAAATGATAGCCAGTTCACGGAATTAATATATTAACTTGGGGCAACGGGTATTTTCAATAATTTTCGATCATTTTTGCCATTTGTCACTTACTAAAAATATTTTTTTTTTGTAATCTACCAAAGTAAATTTTCTAGGCCTTAAAACAGGTCATAAAATATGAGAATATGCAGCCAGTCTAAGAGATTTTAAATGCTTGAGATGAATAGTGGATTGGCCCATCCATTTCCACAAGTAAATCCATGATTTATGGAAAATAATGTTTATGCAATGCTATGCAGTCCATATGTAAGCCTGGTCATGCTTGAGCTTTGATGATCCAATCTAGGGCGGGCTGGCGAGGCATGTGCCACAGGTGACCGGGAGCTGCAACCGCGATCCAGACGCCCCTCCGACAAAAGGAGTGCCAAGTCTCCCAACATTCTTCATTTTGTATCCAAATTACTGCCTCTATCTTTTTGGATGACCTTTTGCGATGCTAACTGAAATGCTCTGTTAGTCACTAGAATGCTAAATGTGCTGTAAGCTGCTGCATTTAGGAGGAAGTATCTGGAGTAATTTGTGTGCGGTCTATGGTCACATTGATCAGCTATGAGCCATCATAGCAGCAGGAGCACGTATAAACATTGTAAGGAGGAAACAGTTCTTAGAGTCACAGTGCACTCCAGTATAAAATTATATATAGGCTTTCTCTCTATATATGCAGGTTCCCAGCTGTAAACTTTAACAAGTCTGATTCACACCAACATTAAATTGTTATTAACCCTTACAATACACTGTCTGGGAATCCTCTTATTATTTAAATTCCCACCTACTTATTACTAACAACAGGAGATTGGTGGAACAAAAACTACTGAGCATCAGAGGAGCAGGTGTAGAAAGGGTAAGAGAGATAGAGACCCACAAACTACCACCATAAAACATAACAGTACCTTTTTCTGGGCCTGGGACGCTCTCTGCACCTTTTCTTTGACTTGTCTATATTTGTCCTGTAACTGAGACAGGTTCTCCTGTAACTTGTGTTTTTCCTGTAACCACTCTACTTGGTTCCCTTCTAATTCTCTACAAATAATAAGAGGAAATATAAAGTTTTAAGAAACATGTAAGCATCTCAATATTTCCATTTCAAGGTGAAAAAAAAATAGAAATTTAAAAAAACAAACAAAAAAAAAAAAAAAAACACGACCCCCTTCCCCCCAAACAAACATTCAGAAACACTCATTCACTTAATGAGCAAAGTCAATAGTATATTGAGCAACCTTTGATCTAGCGTAGAGATGCACACAGAACATAGATGTGACAATCAATTCCAAAACTTGCACATGTAGTTACAAATGTACATATTATAGCAAATGTAATTTCAATTTACAGGATAATTAAAATGTTTCACAAAAATGACATCATTAACTCACAGGCCCTTACTGTACTGCAACTTAACTTCCTGCATGGTGTGTAAATGTGCCACCAGGGTGCATTCCTATGTTACACTAAGCGCACCTTTAAATTGGGCACAAAGTGCTCAGAGGATAATGACATTTACCAAAATATGTAGATTTCAGAAGCCTGCTTAGGTTATGTGCTAGGAGATGTCAGTATTAATATATTCAGAAATGAAACGTAAGTCTACAACTAATTTAATTTTTGAATTCGTATCTAAGTTAGGTTTTTTTTTTTAAGATGGCTGCTGTTGGACCTAGAGACTCTCACTGCAGAAAAAAGCTCTTTGTAATGTGTAATGCAACAAACTAAAAAACAAACAAACAATGAAATAGTCCAGTCATGGTTTGAATAATGCCAGAGTGCAAATCTTTTTTGTCCGGTCAGATTATGTCACAAAAGCAACATTTAAAGAACAAAGTGAATAGTGCTTACTTCTCTGCATCTTGTTGGGCCCTTTCTGCCTGGCTTCTTGCACTGCGATTCTCTTGTTTAAGCCGTTCCACCATTTCCCGGAACTTTTCATTGGCATGTATTAAATTATTTTCTGACTCTGATAACGAGGTTACCTGAGTTCTCAAATCTTTAATTTCCTTAAAAAAATAAAAAAAGATAGGGGGGTAAGATAAAACTATAAAAAAAAATTGTGTTCGTTTGAAAAAAAGCAACTACTAAATAAAGCGGTGTTCTAGTTAGATTTTGCTAGGGTTCTACTTTTATCCAAACACAAGCCACAGCTAATGACCTAGGCTATTGCAAGCTTTCAACTTTCCAATCATATATAATAAAAGTCCAATTATGAGCACATATTTATAGAGCAATATACCAATGATATATTTAAAACCAATATGAAAAAAGCAGAATAGGCTCTACTATTCAATGGTGCTTCTCCATTAGAGAAGTCATCCATTTCAAAACGCCTAATACAGTGCAGACCACTGACACTTTTTGATGCAAATAAACAACTAGTTATTAATACTTAGAATACTATCCAAAAGTAATCCAAATTCAAAATGTAAACAGTATGCATATAATTATTATTACCTGCTTAAGATCTGCTTCATCATGTTTTTCTTTATTAATTTGTTCTGTGTAAGTCACTTGTTGTTGCAGTTTAGACCTAAAGAAAGAGCAATATATTAAATATTAGGTACCATGAACATCCAAAAAATGAAAGGGCCCTATTCGATTAGCTGCCCAGTTAATGTGCGTTGATTCTCCATAGGAGCTAATGAGTCTATTTTTGGGACGTCCTGAGCAGGTGAAAAAATTTGAGTCATGGTAGACGTACCATTGATAACTTTTTCTTCGAGGTCCACAGAGATACCATGGTGATGCTCTAAAGCAGTTCCCCCTGAGGGTGGGGGACGCTCCTGAGCAGAAAGGAGAACTATTCGCCAAAGAAAGCATCCTGAGAGGCAAAAGTATTAAAGACGTAGAACCTAAGAAAAGTGTGGACAGAAGACCACGTGGCTGCCTTGCACAATTGTTCAGCAGAGGCACCACGACTAAATGCCCATGATGGCCATACAGACAGAGTAGAATGTATCGTCATCGTGTGTGGTACAGGGAGATCAGCCTGTGTGCACACCTGAGAGATAGTCATACGTAACCATCGAGCCAGGGTCTGCTTGTTAGCTGGCCACCCTCATTTGTGAAGACCATATAATACAAAAAGAGCATCTGATTTTCTAAAAGTTTGTACACTCTACATAGATATGGAGAGCACGAACTACATCCAGGGAGGCTTCACCTACAGAGAGGTTTGGAGCCTGAAAAGCTGGAACTACAATTTCTTCATTTACATGACATGTGTCTGAATTCTACTGCACCAAAAGAACAGGCGGCCTCTGGCTGGGGGCAGGGTATATATGGAGGAGGACCCAAGGCATCCTGGGAGCTGAAAGCTTTAACTGTTTGGTGCCTGGATCTCTACAACCACACTACTCATGGTATCCCTATAGACCCTGAAGAAGAAATCCCTAGTTAGAGGTAGAAATGTCGGTACTTGGTTCAGAACCACTAGGACACCCTCCCTAATGGTCCCTTAGAAGTTAAAGGAACTTAGAATTGTTTAATTAGCTGAATTTGCAGAATTTCACCCTAAAAATTATATGTCATTATTAGCCAAAGTCCAGAATAATGGGATAAAAGATGTGGGGCAGGTACATGGGGGTGCTGTACGAATGGGGCAGGTGTTTTAAACATTGCAGGTGGCAGTGACAGGTGTTTGACACTTAACTGTGGGTTAAAATGACCCAAAAATAAACAGACATTTTGTATGCACCCCTAATTCTACTGCAACATTTTATTTTATTTATTTTTTATTCTTTATTTTTTTGTAGAAAATTAAAAAAAAAAAAAAAAAAGAGTTATGATTTTTTCACTGTTATTGAAAAATGCTTATAACAGACATTTGACACTTTAAGAACCCCAAATAGTTTGCTTTTGGACACTAACAAACTTCTATACGGTTATCCTATATTAATTTGCGTTTTTTTGGGGGGGGTACAGGCGGATTTACCCATTTTCACCTATACTTAACACGTGTAACACCTGCAAGAATTATCGCCCGAATGCCAGACGACTACTTTTCTAATTAAATTGGGCGTTACATGGGAACACGCATACAGGAGATATTTTAAATTAACAGGCGATATGTGCGTTACGTTAACACACGTTAGCTTAACTTTTTATTGCGGATAATTTAATTCCACCCTAAAGCTCCCTAACCATTTATACCACTTACTATGTTATGCTACCATCAGTATGTACATGGAATCTGTTGATTCCAATGACCCTATTTAGGGTGTGGTAGTGCCATCTTTTGGAGCTGCCTGCTCTCTTTACTTGCATTCACTGCACTACAGACTCTCTACCAACCTACAAGCAAACTCCACTTACCACCATGTCAAATATTCGTAACCAGCCTAAAAATTGGGTTATAAAATAATTGCTGGATTAAAAGAGTTCACTGAGGTTAGTTATACTGTAGCCCAGAAGCCATTTTGAACATCTCACCAGCATTACAGAATCCAAATATCATCATAAATAAAGTAATATAGATGCTCTATTTGTATATAAGCCAAAAATCCTCGCCACCCTCGCATTCCAACATTTACTCTTTGAGCGGCTTGCACTTTAAGACATGTGCAACCAATGACCAACCGTTGAGACAAGCTTGTAACATTAATTGCAAAACTTTCACCAGATTTATGTGGTAGCGAAATGTACATATCAGAGATCATACTTTCTGTGGCATTTAAAATAAAATGCATCTCAAAAATAGCATGATTAACAGGCCCCTACTGTAATAATTATGCAACACAAAATATGGACGCAAATTGTGTGCAAGCACAGGGAGGTGCATTTTTTATGTTGAACAAATGCACTTACATACAGCAAAGTTTCTGCTAAATCCACTCACAAAGAGTAGACATGTATGCACACAATAACATGACCTTACCTCAGAACCTGAAGTTGCTTTCTGACAGATTCCTCTGCTAACTGTGCAATACGCAGCTTTTCTTCCAGTTGACAAATTTCAGATTGTTTTTGGTGATCCTGCCCCACTTTAGATTTCTCCAACTCTGTTACTCTATTTTCCAATTCTAGCCTGAGATAAAAGGCTACATAGGTCACATTACAGTAAAAAGCCACAAAACAGAGTAATATATATATATATATGCATTATTATACACACACACGTATTTTGGACTGTCATTTGCCAGATCGCTAGCTATTGTGTAGGCTTTTTCCTCTTATGCCCCCCCACTACCCATCTGTTTCCCCCTATTCTTGCCTCTGCCCCTCCCCATCCCTTTTACTACGGTTTCTGTGCTTTTCTTACCTCATTATAGGTAACCATCTGCTCTCTCCTCTAAATCTTTTGTTCCCCTCCTCTTCTTTATCCCTGAGTTACCTTTCCTCACGTGCACAGCGGGTCGCTAGCTGTTGTGGCTGGCATTGTGGGGGTTTTTACTGTTTTTTTTTTTTTTATATAAATTTAATTCCCCTTTTCTGCTTTCCCCTCCCTTTCCTGGTTTATCCCCATTTTCTCCAGTCTAGATATCTATCTCCTGCTGTCCTATCCTTTATCTGGCTCTCTCCATTCACTCACCCTAACCATGGCCCCTGATCGGGGAAGCGGGGCAGGCTTAGCCAGACTGAGCAACAGCGATGCTGGAGGTTGGGCGGGCTTGGCCAGGCTCAGTAACTGGGCTACTGGTATTCAGAAAGTGAGGAGGAAGGATATGGGGGTGGGCCCACAATACTACGAGAGTGGTTTGCAAGTAGGCTGTGCGTGGGTGGTGCACAGGGAAGTGGGATGAACCCTATGTCTCTTTAGCTGCCACTGACACAGGGGTATTAGACATGCAGCCCTCCAGCTTCTGTGGAACTACACAACCTCTCATGCACTGGCACTGCTTTAGCATGATTTAATAGCAAAACTGTGGCAGTGCAAGCTCGGATATGTAGTTCCACAACAGCTGGAGATCTGCAAGTTGTATACCCCTGCACAAAGGGCTCATTCTCCAATACACAACTCTGGAGAAAGAATAATATATTACATAACTATATATACACACACACACACACACACACACACACACACACACACTTGTCATATCACTATCCACCTTTCATCTTGGATTGCAGCAATTTGTTGGAATCCGGATTCTTTGGCCGCTTGGACCTTCCTAATTAATTCACGCTCTTTTTCAGACAGTAACTCTTTTTGACGTTCCAGTGTTGCTTTTAGAATTTCATTTTCAGTCACTAGAACTAAAAAGAGTTAAAACTTTAATGTAACACTCAATACAAACTAGCTTTGATAAATGGATGTTTAAGTGACAAGCACTGTAGTGAAAGATAAAACCACAAATTGATAAACCAAGTATTCAAAAGTTTTAGGGGGAGATGTATCAAACCTTCTAAAGAGTGGACAAGTGGAGAAGCTGCCCATAGTCAATCCGCCTCTACCTATCATTCTATAGACTGTACTTGATAAGTGCTGGCTAGAAGCGAATTGGTTGCTATAGACCCCTTCACTCGAGAGGGTTTGATACATTTCTTCCTTAAGGCCGTATTCAATTAGGTGCGAAAAGTCGCGTTTGGAGAAAAAGCATTTGCAGGGCAAGTCTTCGCCCTAATCGCCAGATTTGATGCATTCTTTTTACGTATTTTCTCAATGCGCACTCCCGCTTTTCAGCCTATCCAATTACAAACACGCGAAAATTGCATATGTGCAATAATTGAGCATGTAAAAACTAACGAAAAAAGTATAGCGCATTTTTGGGAAATCAGTCTGTACCCCATAAAATGCCTGACACTGGAAAACAATATAGAAATGTATTAATAGCCCTAATAAAAAGCATTTTGGATTCTTAAATTGAGTCAAATTGCTGTTATTTGCATAAGTGGGGAAACACTATAAAAAGCATTTTTTTTTTTTAATTAAATAATTGCGGGAGTTAAATTGGGGGTACATTAAAATGGGTACTAGTATATTTTTCTGTCTATAAAGTGCAATTTAAATAAAAAAAAAAAAAAAAAACAAACACACACCTGCTGCAGCTACCTGCAATCCTAAACCCTGTCCCATCTATGCAGCCCCCCAAAATACCTGACCCAGTACTTTAAACCCATTTGACAACCAACAATTAAAAATTTCACCCCAAAAATTCTGTCATTATTAGGGAGAATTAAGCAGGTTTAAAAATAATTTTTGCCTAATAAGTCATTGGAGAAGGGGGAGGACGGGTGTCCAAGGGGTTCCAAACCAAGCCCCCTCACTTTTAGACAAAAGAGATTTTTCACTTGCTCTGAAATGGGGAAAACTTTTCGCCGGTTTCTGCCTATGGAGTTTTCGCACAAGCGAACACTCCGCCAGTTGAATAGAACGTGATACTCACTTATGTGCAAACAGTTTGGCGAAAAGCTTTTGTGGGTGCAAACGAGACTTGGCACCTAAATGAGTACGGCCCTAAGTCTGTTATCATCCTGTTTCATGGCACCAACATATTACACAGATCTGTGTAATCAAAAGCAGGAGTCTTGTACTTCCCATAAAATCCCTTTCTCCTTCCTCTGGGGATGGGAAGGCGGGACTGGGGTATAGAAGAGAGTCCAAGGAGCATGGTACTTCAACCAAACTTGTTTGAACGTTGGCTACTCCCCATTCTATACTCCTGAAGCCTCAAGTCCTCCAAGGAGATATATAATTTCAGGCTCTTCTAGCCTGTCAGTTTTGTCATTTTTTTGACTGGGACCCATGTACCACACTACCACAGCCTGCTACCTGTTCGCATGAGTAGTCTCTGGGGAAACCCACCGCAGTTACTGCAGGCTTGTGTCAGAGTCCCTAAAATCTCAGAAAACCACCAGGGGGCAAACTTAACTGACTACAGTGCGGAGCCCAGTCAAGCGATTCCAGTATATGGGCCGTATTCAATTAGTTTTGCATCTGCAATAAAGTTTCGCATGCCGGACTATGCCTACATCGCGTATTTTGGACGCGGAAACTTATCGTGCTCGTCCCTGCTATTAGCCCTATTCAATTCCAAAAGACGCGAAAACGGCGACACGCGAAGTCAGAAAAGGCGGAAAGTGGTATCAGAATCGGGGAAAATCAAACTGAACCCCCCAAAAAGATGCAGAAACATTGGGGATCAATGTAGTAGGGCCCGATTAGCCCCAATAAACCTGTTTGGGGTACTCAAGTTGGTACAATTGCCTCTAATTAGCATCTTTGTACAAGTGGTGAAGAATGGCATAAAGCAGTATTTTTTGGAGAAAATTAGTCCTAGCACTTTTGGGGTACCTGAAAATGGGTGCAAGCATCTTTTAATGTCTCTAAAGTGAAGTTTTAAAGAAAAAAGTGAAATTCCTCCATCATAAAAGTACTTTTTTGGGGTGTACTTAAGTTGTTTTCGGAATTTTTTTTATGCAGTTGTCCTTTGGGGGGCTGTCCCAAGGGTTCTGAGTGGTTTCCACACCTTTGCACACCAAAACAAAAAATTTGCACCTCTTTTCTCCTGCTATTAAGAGGCAAATCTTTTTTGCCCATTACATTGCATTGACTTTCCGTATACGCGAAAGGCGGATGGAATTGAATACAGAGATAAGTTTCCGACGGGCGAAAAGTCGCAATCGGCGATACTTTTTCGCGGATCTTGGCTTTTCGCTTCTAATTGAATACGGCCCTATGACGAGAATAGTCATTATACAAGCCATGGTCGCCCTCCCCTATTACACAAGAGAGGAGGGCAGGGCAACCATTACCTAGCTCAAGCAGCCCATGTTGAGGTGGCGGGGAACTGCAGGGAGCAAGCTACTAATAGGGGGTACCTGCTTGCATGCCCAGAGGTGGAGGGGTTGATTCCTGACTAAACCTCTTCCTCAGAGTGTTTTACAATCCCAGGGATGAATTGTTAATCTGGAAAAAAAAAAAAAACACAACTCATCTCATTCCTTCTCAGACCATGATTTTCTTGGTAATAACTTTTGCACTGCACAGAGTCTTCCTTCCCAGGGAAAAGATTTTTCTCTCTCCAATCATTTAAGTATCCATCCATCTATGCACGAAGCTTCCGGGAAAAATGGGGGCCACTTTCGAGGTGATCCCATATCTCCAATATCATTCAACAGTTTCAAGCAAAACTCCTAGCGAAGTGGGACAGATCCCATCTTCACCTAACCAGACTGTCTCCAGAATCTCAGTTGTCACTGCTGGGTGGCTAGGCAGTCACAATCTCAATAAGGGGAGACAGTTTTCCTCTGAGACTGCATTCTGGGGCCAACGAATGCCAGTCTCAGGGATTGGGGAGTGTTGGGCCTTCACAATAGTTTCCAGGGTGTCTGGATTCTTCACGAGTCTAGTCTCTCAATCATCGTTTTGGTGCTCAGGGCAGCATTACAATGCTCTACTCAGTGCTCAGACATTACTCCAGGGCTTACCAGAGAGAATTCAGTCGGACAATGCTACGCCAGTTGCGTACCTTGATCACTGGGAACGCAAAAGCTATGCGGGAGACTGCTCATATAATGAGGTAGGCAGAACATCATGTTCCGTACCGTTCAGCAGTATTCATCCCAGATGTAGAGAATGGAGAGGCAGACTATGTGAGGGGGAAGCCATTTATCTAGGGGGATGGTCTCTTCACCCTGAAGTCTTTCAGATCGATGGGGCCTGCCGGACGTGGTTATGATGGTGTCCAGGCAGAATCACAAGATACCAACCTATTGCTCCAGAACTTGAGATCTGGCAGCCAGTCTAATAGAAGCAATGGATCTTCTCTCCAATTTATCTATTCCCTCATCTGGCAATGTTGCCAAGAGTTCTAAAGAGAATAAATAGGGAGAAGGCTTGAGTTATTCTCATCGCTCTAGATTGGCCTCACAGTATATGGTTTTCTGATGTTAGTCAACGCTCCTTGGGGCCTTCAGCTGAGACCATACTATTTATCTCAAGGGTCCATAATGCACCACAAATTAGGCAATCTTGATTTAATGGGGTTGCGGATGAGTTTTCCATATTGAAGGCAAAGGATTTTTTAGATTCTGTCATCCAAACCATGCTTAAAGCCTGAAAACTGGCCTTGGCTAGGAACCATCAGAATGTGGAAATCATATTTCCTGGTGCGAATCAGTTTTCCTACGTCCACTTTCCATTTTAGTAGACTCTACAATTACAAGATGGCCTAGAAGTGGGTCTTCAAATTTGGATCTTTAAAAAGGTACTGGTTTCTAATCTCACTTTATATATTTTCATAAAAAGATAGCATTAGTTCTGGACAGGCACTTTTCTGCAGGGTATGCTCCACGTGCAGTCCAAGTATATTCTTCCTGTAGCACCCTAGGAAAATTGTCTATTATTGGATTTTGTTCAGGGACACCCATTTGGACTGTTGGAGGAGGTTGAGCTTAAGTTCTTATACCGGAAATACTGCCTTCCTCCTTTCTATAACTTCAACAAGAAGAGTCTCCAAACTCAGTGCTTTACTTTGAAATTCTCCATTCTTAAATTTTCCTTCAAGATCGAGCATTTTTTAAATGAAACCAGGTTTTCAACCTAAAAGTGTTTTCTACATTCCACATAAACCAAGAAATTGTGGTTTATGTGGCTGTAGATCATTCTCATCTACAGATTCTCAGGTTCCCCAGTCTCTAGATGTAGTGAGGGTCCTTTGAATTAATCTTAAGAAGACTAAATACCTCTGTTGAACAGAAAGTCCGTGATTTTGGACTCCCAAAAGAGGTTGGCTGGCCTAAAAACAGACTATAGCCCGTTGGTTAGAGGGATCATACGTGCTGCCTATGTTGTGACTGGTCGGCTAATCCTTGAGCATTTTACTGCTCACTTGACTCGATCCGTGGAAGCATCTTGGGTAGCACGGCATGGTTATTCCGCTGACCAGCTGTGTAGGGCAGCAACATGGTCGTCCATTCAAACCTTTTGTAAGGTATTACTAATTTGATACATTCACGTCCAGGGATTAATACTTTGGACACAGTTTTACGTACTGCAACACTGCCTCCCCGCCTATAGGGACATCATTAAGACAACCCCAGTGTTCCCCAGAAAAAGGGAAAAAAATAAAAATAAATAAATATTGAATTTTTTTTTGTACTCATTGTAAAATCCATTTCTTCAATTACATGGGGTACACCCTCCCAGCGCAGGTATTGCTACTTTGTTTTTCATGTTTCACAGTTTACACGTTTAACCTATTCTTGATTAAATTTTTAGTAGGTTTCTTCTTATGTAATTTGCCTCTTTTGTTAGTAAATAACTGAGGACTTGAAGCTTCAGGGGTATACAAGGGGGAGGAGCCAACATTCACACAAGTTAGGTTGTAGTGCCAAGCTACTCGGATCCACTCCTATACATACCCTCTATACACTACAGTGCCCCCCATGGAATCTGAAAAAGGATTTTACGGCGAGTACAAAAAACAAAACAAAAAAAAAGGGTTTTCTCCAATTCCATGAGAGGAAGAGGGGGGCCATGACATTGGAATACTGTGGCATAGCTAGTGGTGTGAGGAGCATGGCACTTTCAAATTAAACTGCTTGAACTAGGCGCCTCTCCTCTATACCTCAACTGTAAGCAAGCTTCACTTAATTTCTTACAAAGCCAAAAAAAACCGAGAGTACAGGAAAAGAGAGTAGACAAACAAACACTGCCCAAACAAGAACAACGATACAGAAAGAAAAACAAAAATATGAAGCGCTATGGGAGGGTGTCCAGTAAACATGGTATCAAAGAAAAAGGAATTTATTGCAAGTTAAAAAAAAACAAAACCTCAATTTCTCCTTCGTCCAATGGGGAACATGGGGAGAAGAAGGGAGCTGCAGGTGGACAACAGTGACCTGGCCAAGGGCACCCTGCAGAAACAAAGGAGGTAACCACTGCTCCAAGTGCTATCTAGCCTTACCCCCTCCCTACTCCCAGTACTGTCTGCCCCTAACCTTTTTCTTGTCCCCAGTACTGCCCCAGATGCTATCTACCGGTGCCCTCTCTGCCCCCCCCCGCCCGCACTGCCCCAGCTGCTATCTACAGATGCCCCCAGTGCTGCCCCAGCTGTGATCCTGACCACCTCCCTACCCCCAGCGCTGTCCCTAACACCCTCCTTGCCCCAGTACTGTGCCAGCTGCTATCCACCCTTGTTCCCCTCCCTATCCCCAGTTTTGGCTGCTCCTAACCCCCTCCTTGACCCCCAGTACTGCGCCAGCTGCTATCTCCCATTGTCAGCTCACTACCCCTAGCACTGCCTGACCCTAGCCCCCTCCTTGCCCCCCCCAGCACTGTCGCAACTGCTGTCTGCCCACAACCCCCCTATAGTATGTGAAACAGTGGATTAGAACATCAATTTTTGAAGTGAGGACTCACAATTGGACTCAATTTTTTACACTCAGCACGATCACGCGTGACCCACGTGCACAGCTGCCCAGTGGAGACAACATGTCGTGCCACCCACAAAGCCCTTACAGACAGAGTAGAAGGAGCCATAATCCAGATTGGAATTGATTCACCTGCTCAGATATAAAGCATGTCAGATGACATTTGTGAACCCACTGACAATGGCCCGCTGTGAAGACTGATTTCTCCACTTATGGAAGTCATACAAGACAAAAACTCATCTGCCTCACGCAAGTCCATAGTAGAATGAATATAAATCCTAGAAGCTTGGACCAAGTGGATGGAGGTTCCTCTTTAGCGAAGGCACGATTCAGTTCCATATCTGAATCAACAGTTTGCTGGGTAATGTGGAACTTGGAGATCACTTGCAATTGGAAGGATAGCACCATCCTCAGCACCGCTTTATCCTCCTGAATACCAAGATAATGAACAGACAAGGCTACAGGGTTCTGAAATCCTCCTAGCAGAAGCCAAAGCCAGGAGAAAGAAACAGAGCCCAGGGGTTCAAACAGCTGGGACAGACTGCTTCACAGAGTACCCCACTGTTGCAACGTCTGGGCTTCCAG
Source organism: Taudactylus pleione (assembly GCA_031769625.1). Taxonomy (NCBI): domain Eukaryota; kingdom Metazoa; phylum Chordata; class Amphibia; order Anura; family Myobatrachidae; genus Taudactylus; species Taudactylus pleione. The sequence goes on from JAUIMM010000039.1 coordinate 18,894,960, forward strand.
GAATCAAAGTGAACCGCCCTTGGAAAAAGACTGACAATGCAGCAACCTGTATCGCTATGCATCTCAGCCTACTGCCAGTATCCATCTCCTCACCTTTAGAAATTAAAAAAAAAAAAAAAACAGCCAACCTGAATTTTGATGCAGCGAATTTCTTTCACTCTAAAAAAAATAAAATAAAATATATAGAATTTATACATTTATATATTAAATGTGCCCCATAACCTAAGCCACTTCTTGGTGGGAACTTCTATTTTAGCTTTCAACATGGTGTGGACCATGAAATAAGTGAAATCTTTAAGACAGAAGGTTGATACATACTGAAGACTCAACGGATGGGAGTGCTCCATATTGAGGAGGAGGTCAGAGTACGGAGACCTCCTTGTATCATCTTACTGACACCAGTGTGATAAAGCTCTCTCGCTTTGTCCTTTTAGAAACCCTGGTAGCCCTGCTACCAGAATAAACAAATAAATTAGAGAAATATCAACTAGCAGCATAGCAGGGTCCCAGGTCCTGGAACAGTAGAACTACACCTTCTTTTCTACAAGGACAACCATATGTACATGGCAAAGCCTATATATTTCCCAAAAGCTGGAAGACCTCCAGATGAGTGGACCAACTAATTACATGGATGAAGATGCTGCTTAGGCATTTAGCTTCCCAGATGTAAACCTGGGAAGAGGTTCAGGACATGATGTTCTGCCCATCTCCTGAGAAGACTGGTATCGTTCACCAAAAAGGTGGAAACCGTCCTGCCCAAGAGCTGCATACAGAAGAGAATTAATGCAAGCCCTCGCTTCAGCACTTTTATTGTGGGTGGGGAAAAGTACCATTGTTATCTGGGCGATGAAAAGCATTCCTAAGAAAATCATGTTCTGAAATGGAACTATGTTGCAAAGCAAAAGAGCGATTCCGCACAGGACCAGAAATTATATGTAATTGTAATTTATGAAAGGAAACCAACCATGTTAAATATTATATGTCCCTAAAATAACGGGAACTGATTAGATCACGTTGGCTATGCAGTCAATAATGTACAATGTAAGGAAAGAAATAAAGACTCTTTGTTGGGGCGCACTCTTAAAATTATAAAAGTACAGACAAAAGATAATATTAAAAAAACAAAACAAAAAAAAAAAAAAAAACAAAAAAACTTACTACTATATTAAAATCTAGATAGTGGTATCCCAAAAACAAACATACAATCATATAGGGGAAATAAAATAGTCTGTTCATCACACTGGGTGCCGTCTTTTCGGGCAGGGTAAAGAGACGACTATTAGTATACTTTGATTCTTACCCCTAATTTAATTATTTATCCTATATGATTGTATGTATGCATTTCTTTGTTTTTGGGATACCACTATCTAGATTTTAATATAGTAATAAAAGTTATATTTTATCTTTGTCTATACTTTATAATTTTAAGAGTGCCCCAACAAAGTCTCTTGCTCTTTCCTTAATGTCCTACACAGAACTAGGTTGGACTTGGAATATCATGGTTATTATATGATTTGACCAGAGAATGTGCCTAGATTAAGAGGTTGTCCAAAATGGGACGACTCACACTCTTAAGAATCTCAGGTGGACAGACAAGACTGCCATGAGCTCAGAGAAGACTCTCTGAGCTAAGGTAGTATGTCACTTGCACCCTGCTGTAGAGCACAGATCTGAGCAACACCTTCTTTGATAGTCTCCACACAAAGGTGAATCTTTCAGAGATTTCAAGAGGACGAAACTGGCTGCCGAACCAGAAAAATTGTCAAATAAGTCAGAATACATACCTCGTCTCTAAAAAGGTAGCGTACTTTAAGGAAAGGTGTCTGGTGACCTGTGGTCAAGAACGTCAGGAAGGGGGACCAAATGGGTCTACCCTGTAACCCAAGACATACCCTTGGGTTACAGGGTGGGCACTAGTCACCAGGTCCTAGTGATAAGTAGACAGGCTCCATCCAAAGGGGCCCCAGAGTGGAAGGGATGTCTATTAAGTCACTGGCTTTTCTGCTGGTCTGGAAGCTAGATGACATGTCACTCATGCCTGTTTCCCTGTAGATACACCATCCCAGGGACCTGTGAAGAGATCACAAATGTGCCCTGACTTAACTTGCCAAGTGGCCAACAGGAACAAAATGAAAACCCTGTAGGCTTTGGTGCTGAAAGAAAGGACTTCACGTGTTGCGCAGAACAAGGATCCTAACAGGTCCTTCGGCTCAAACAGTACTTCCCCAAGAAAAAGTCAATGTGGTTGACTACAGTAGTCAAATCAGACTGAAATCTACCAGTTTGTAGTCCAGCTCCCAACTGATCAGCCCACATTTTCACATCCCTATTAACTAAAATGGAGAGTAGGATAGGCTTAAGAATAGCACCCGTATTAAGGGTGGCCTTCAATTGCGGTCTGTCAAGAACAGTTATGGCTGTCTTGTTGGAAAGACAGGCTCTAGGTGAAACCTCTAAAAAGTAGATGCCCATTGGCTCTTCTCCAAAATAAGCAGACCATTAAAAGGAGAGCAACCGTAGAGAGACACATGGAATCTTTGG